>CAMPDV010002817.1:0-52108 GCA_946699065.1 Loxodes magnus | reverse complement strand
AAGTTAGAATATCCAAAATGTTAGTAATAATATAATAATTACGAATCTGTATTCGGTTTGTCAAGATATGCTTGTAGATGAAAGTTAGCCTATAGAAAAGTGAGGAAGTAAAGTAAGAAAAGAATATCTAATGATAAGTTTTCGTAGCAAGCACTAAAATATAAGTTAGAATATCCAAAATGTTAGTAATTATAGCACAATTACGAATCTGTATTCGGTTTGTCAAGATATGCTTGTAGATGAAAGTTAGCCTATAGAAAAGTGAGGAAGTAAAGTAAGAAAAGAATATCTAATGATAAGTTTTCGTAGCAAGCACTAAAATATAAGTTAGAATATCCAAAATGTTAGTAATAATATAATAATTACGAATCTGTATTCGGTTTGTCAAGATATGCTTGTAGATGAAAGTTAGCCTATAGAAAAGTGAAGAAGTAAAGTAAGAAAAGAATATCTAATGATAAGTTTTCGTAGCAAGCACTAAAATATAAGTTAGAATATCCAAAATGTTAGTAATAATATAATAATTACGAATCTGTATTCGGTTTGTCAAGATATGCTTGTAGATGAAAGTTAGCCTATAGAAAAGTGAAGAAGTAAAGTAAGAAAAGAATATCTAATGATAAGTTTTCGTAGCAAGCACTAAAATATAAGTTAGAATATCCAAAATGTTAGTAATAATGTCACAATTACGAATCTGTATTCGGTTTGTCAAGATATGCTTGTAGATGAAAGTTAGCCTATAGAAAAGTGAAGAAGTAAAGTAAGAAAAGAATATCTAATGATAAGTTTTCGTAGCAAGCACTAAAATATAAGTTAGAATATCCAAAATGTTAGTAATAATATAATAATTACGAATCTGTATTCGGTTTGTCAAGATATGCTTGTAGATGAAAGTTAGCCTATAGAAAAGTGAAGAAGTAAAGTAAGAAAAGAATATCTAATGATAAGTTTTCGTAGCAAGCACTAAAATATAAGTTAGAATATCCAAAATGTTAGTAATAATGTCACAATTACGAATCTGTATTCGGTTTGTCAAGATATGCTTGTAGATGAAAGTTAGCCTATAGAAAAGTGAAGAAGTAAAGTAAGAAAAGAATATCTAATGATAAGTTTTCGTAGCAAGCACTAAAATATAAGTTAGAATATCCAAAATGTTAGTAATAATATAATAATTACGAATCTGTATTCGGTTTGTCAAGATATGCTTGTAGATGAAAGTTAGCCTATAGAAAAGTGAGGAAGTAAAGTAAGAAAAGAATATCTAATGATAAGTTTTCGTAGCAAGCACTAAAATATAAGTTAGAATATCCAAAATGTTAGTAATTATAGCACAATTACGAATCTGTATTCGGTTTGTCAAGATATGCTTGTAGATGAAAGTTAGCCTATAGAAAAGTGAGGAAGTAAAGTAAGAAAAGAATATCTAATGATAAGTTTTCGTAGCAAGCACTAAAATATAAGTTAGAATATCCAAAATGTTAGTAATAATATAATAATTACGAATCTGTATTCGGTTTGTCAAGATATGCTTGTAGATGAAAGTTAGCCTATAGAAAAGTGAAGAAGTAAAGTAAGAAAAGAATATCTAATGATAAGTTTTCGTAGCAAGCACTAAAATATAAGTTAGAATATCCAAAATGTTAGTAATAATATAATAATTACGAATCTGTATTCGGTTTGTCAAGATATGCTTGTAGATGAAAGTTAGCCTATAGAAAAGTGAAGAAGTAAAGTAAGAAAAGAATATCTAATGATAAGTTTTCGTAGCAAGCACTAAAATATAAGTTAGAATATCCAAAATGTTAGTAATAATGTCACAATTACGAATCTGTATTCGGTTTGTCAAGATATGCTTGTAGATGAAAGTTAGCCTATAGAAAAGTGAAGAAGTAAAGTAAGAAAAGAATATCTAATGATAAGTTTTCGTAGCAAGCACTAAAATATAAGTTAGAATATCCAAAATGTTAGTAATAATATAATAATTACGAATCTGTATTCGGTTTGTCAAGATATGCTTGTAGATGAAAGTTAGCCTATAGAAAAGTGAAGAAGTAAAGTAAGAAAAGAATATCTAATGATAAGTTTTCGTAGCAAGCACTAAAATATAAGTTAGAATATCCAAAATGTTAGTAATAATGTCACAATTACGAATCTGTATTCGGTTTGTCAAGATATGCTTGTAGATGAAAGTTAGCCTATAGAAAAGTGAAGAAGTAAAGTAAGAAAAGAATATCTAATGATAAGTTTTCGTAGCAAGCACTAAAATATAAGTTAGAATATCCAAAATGTTAGTAATGATATAATAATTACGAATCTGTATTCGGTTTGTCAAGATATGCTTGTAGATGAAAGTTAGCCTATAGAAAAGTGAAGAAGTAAAGTAAGAAAAGAATATCTAATGATAAGTTTTCGTAGCAAGCACTAAAATATAAGTTAGAATATCCAAAATGTTAGTAATAATATAATAATTACGAATCTGTATTCGGTTTGTCAAGATATGCTTGTAGATGAAAGTTAGCCTATAGAAAAGTGAGGAAGTAAAGTAAGAAAAGAATATCTAATGATAAGTTTTCGTAGCAAGCACTAAAATATAAGTTAGAATATCCAAAATGTTAGTAATTATAGCACAATTACGAATCTGTATTCGGTTTGTCAAGATATGCTTGTAGATGAAAGTTAGCCTATAGAAAAGTGAGGAAGTAAAGTAAGAAAAGAATATCTAATGATAAGTTTTCGTAGCAAGCACTAAAATATAAGTTAGAATATCCAAAATGTTAGTAATAATATAATAATTACGAATCTGTATTCGGTTTGTCAAGATATGCTTGTAGATGAAAGTTAGCCTATAGAAAAGTGAAGAAGTAAAGTAAGAAAAGAATATCTAATGATAAGTTTTCGTAGCAAGCACTAAAATATAAGTTAGAATATCCAAAATGTTAGTAATAATATAATAATTACGAATCTGTATTCGGTTTGTCAAGATATGCTTGTAGATGAAAGTTAGCCTATAGAAAAGTGAAGAAGTAAAGTAAGAAAAGAATATCTAATGATAAGTTTTCGTAGCAAGCACTAAAATATAAGTTAGAATATCCAAAATGTTAGTAATAATGTCACAATTACGAATCTGTATTCGGTTTGTCAAGATATGCTTGTAGATGAAAGTTAGCCTATAGAAAAGTGAAGAAGTAAAGTAAGAAAAGAATATCTAATGATAAGTTTGCGTAGCAAGCACTAAATTATAAGTTTGAATATCCAAAATGTTAGTAATGATATAATAATTACGAATCTGTATTCGGTTTGTCAAGATATGTTTGTAGATGAAAGTTAGCCTATAGAAAAGTGAGGAAGTAAAGTAAGAAAAGAATATCTAATGATAAGTTTTCGTAGCAAGCACTAAAATATAAGTTAGAATATCCAAAATGTTAGTAATAATATAATAATTACGAATCTGTATTCGGTTTGTCAAGATATGCTTGTAGATGAAAGTTAGCCTATAGAAAAGAGAAGAAGTAAAGTAAGAAAAGAATATCTAATGATAAGTTTTCGTAGCAAGCACTAAAATATAAGTTAGAATATCCAAATTGTTAGTAATAATATCACAATTACGAATCTGTATTCGGTTTGTCAAGATATGCTTGTAGATGAAAGTTAGCCTATTGAAAAGTGAAGAAGTGAAGTAAGAAAAGTAGATAGAATTTCAGTTTTAAGGAGTATGCTTTGAGAAGTAATAAGTATTTAGAAAAGTGAAGAAGTAAAGTAAGAAAAGAATATCTAATGATAAGTTTTCGTAGCAAGCACTAAAATATAAGTTAGAATATCCAAATTGTTAGTAATAATATCACAATTACGAATCTGTATTCGGTTTGTCAAGATATGCTTGTAGATGAAAGTTAGCCTATTGAAAAGTGAAGAAGTGAAGTAAGAAAAGTAGATAGAATTTCAGTTTTAAGGAGTATGCTTTGAGAAGTAATAAGTATTTAGAAAAGTGAAGAAGTAAAGTAAGAAAAGAATATCTAATGATAAGTTTTCGTAGCAAGCACTAAAATATAAGTTAGAATATCCAAATTGTTAGTAATAATATCACAATTACGAATCTGTATTCGGTTTGTCAAGATATGCTTGTAGATGAAAGTTAGCCTATTGAAAAGTGAAGAAGTGAAGTAAGAAAAGTAGATAGAATTTCAGTTTTAAGGAGTATGCTTTGAGAAGTAATAAGTATTTAGAAAAGTGAAGAAGTAAAGTAAGAAAAGAATATCTAATGATAAGTTTTCGTAGCAAGCACTAAAATATAAGTTAGAATATCCAAATTGTTAGTAATAATATCACAATTACGAATCTGTATTCGGTTTGTCAAGATATGCTTGTAGATGAAAGTTAGCCTATTGAAAAGTGAAGAAGTGAAGTAAGAAAAGTAGATAGAATTTCAGTTTTAAGGAGTATGCTTTGAGAAGTAATAAGTATTTAGAAAAGTGAAGAAGTAAAGTAAGAAAAGAATATCTAATGATAAGTTTTCGTAGCAAGCACTAAAATATAAGTTAGAATATCCAAATTGTTAGTAATAATATCACAATTACGAATCTGTATTCGGTTTGTCAAGATATGCTTGTAGATGAAAGTTAGCCTATTGAAAAGTGAAGAAGTGAAGTAAGAAAAGTAGATAGAATTTCAGTTTTAAGGAGTATGCTTTGAGAAGTAATAAGTATTTAGAAAAGTGAAGAAGTAAAGTAAGAAAAGAATATCTAATGATAAGTTTTCGTAGCAAGCACTAAAATATAAGTTAGAATATCCAAATTGTTAGTAATAATATCACAATTACGAATCTGTATTCGGTTTGTCAAGATATGCTTGTAGATGAAAGTTAGCCTATTGAAAAGTGAAGAAGTGAAGTAAGAAAAGTAGATAGAATTTCAGTTTTAAGGAGTATGCTTTGAGAAGTAATAAGTATTTAGAAAAGTGAAGAAGTAAAGTAAGAAAAGAATATCTAATGATAAGTTTTCGTAGCAAGCACTAAAATATAAGTTAGAATATCCAAATTGTTAGTAATAATATCACAATTACGAATCTGTATTCGGTTTGTCAAGATATGCTTGTAGATGAAAGTTAGCCTATTGAAAAGTGAAGAAGTGAAGTAAGAAAAGTAGATAGAATTTCAGTTTTAAGGAGTATGCTTTGAGAAGTAATAAGTATTTAGAAAAGTGAAGAAGTAAAGTAAGAAAAGAATATCTAATGATAAGTTTTCGTAGCAAGCACTAAAATATAAGTTAGAATATCCAAATTGTTAGTAATAATATCACAATTACGAATCTGTATTCGGTTTGTCAAGATATGCTTGTAGATGAAAGTTAGCCTATTGAAAAGTGAAGAAGTGAAGTAAGAAAAGTAGATAGAATTTCAGTTTTAAGGAGTATGCTTTGAGAAGTAATAAGTATTTAGAAAAGTGAAGAAGTAAAGTAAGAAAAGAATATCTAATGATAAGTTTTCGTAGCAAGCACTAAAATATAAGTTAGAATATCCAAATTGTTAGTAATAATATCACAATTACGAATCTGTATTCGGTTTGTCAAGATATGCTTGTAGATGAAAGTTAGCCTATTGAAAAGTGAAGAAGTGAAGTAAGAAAAGTAGATAGAATTTCAGTTTTAAGGAGTATGCTTTGAGAAGTAATAAGTATTTAGAAAAGTGAAGAAGTAAAGTAAGAAAAGAATATCTAATGATAAGTTTTCGTAGCAAGCACTAAAATATAAGTTAGAATATCCAAATTGTTAGTAATAATATCACAATTACGAATCTGTATTCGGTTTGTCAAGATATGCTTGTAGATGAAAGTTAGCCTATTGAAAAGTGAAGAAGTGAAGTAAGAAAAGTAGATAGAATTTCAGTTTTAAGGAGTATGCTTTGAGAAGTAATAAGTATTTAGAAAAGTGAAGAAGTAAAGTAAGAAAAGAATATCTAATGATAAGTTTTCGTAGCAAGCACTAAAATATAAGTTAGAATATCCAAATTGTTAGTAATAATATCACAATTACGAATCTGTATTCGGTTTGTCAAGATATGCTTGTAGATGAAAGTTAGCCTATTGAAAAGTGAAGAAGTGAAGTAAGAAAAGTAGATAGAATTTCAGTTTTAAGGAGTATGCTTTGAGAAGTAATAAGTATTTAGAAAAGTGAAGAAGTAAAGTAAGAAAAGAATATCTAATGATAAGTTTTCGTAGCAAGCACTAAAATATAAGTTAGAATATCCAAATTGTTAGTAATAATATCACAATTACGAATCTGTATTCGGTTTGTCAAGATATGCTTGTAGATGAAAGTTAGCCTATTGAAAAGTGAAGAAGTGAAGTAAGAAAAGTAGATAGAATTTCAGTTTTAAGGAGTATGCTTTGAGAAGTAATAAGTATTTAGAAAAGTGAAGAAGTAAAGTAAGAAAAGAATATCTAATGATAAGTTTTCGTAGCAAGCACTAAAATATAAGTTAGAATATCCAAATTGTTAGTAATAATATCACAATTACGAATCTGTATTCGGTTTGTCAAGATATGCTTGTAGATGAAAGTTAGCCTATTGAAAAGTGAAGAAGTGAAGTAAGAAAAGTAGATAGAATTTCAGTTTTAAGGAGTATGCTTTGAGAAGTAATAAGTATTTAGAAAAGTGAAGAAGTAAAGTAAGAAAAGAATATCTAATGATAAGTTTTCGTAGCAAGCACTAAAATATAAGTTAGAATATCCAAATTGTTAGTAATAATATCACAATTACGAATCTGTATTCGGTTTGTCAAGATATGCTTGTAGATGAAAGTTAGCCTATTGAAAAGTGAAGAAGTGAAGTAAGAAAAGTAGATAGAATTTCAGTTTTAAGGAGTATGCTTTGAGAAGTAATAAGTATTTAGAAAAGTGAAGAAGTAAAGTAAGAAAAGAATATCTAATGATAAGTTTTCGTAGCAAGCACTAAAATATAAGTTAGAATATCCAAATTGTTAGTAATAATATCACAATTACGAATCTGTATTCGGTTTGTCAAGATATGCTTGTAGATGAAAGTTAGCCTATTGAAAAGTGAAGAAGTGAAGTAAGAAAAGTAGATAGAATTTCAGTTTTAAGGAGTATGCTTTGAGAAGTAATAAGTATTTAGAAAAGTGAAGAAGTAAAGTAAGAAAAGAATATCTAATGATAAGTTTTCGTAGCAAGCACTAAAATATAAGTTAGAATATCCAAATTGTTAGTAATAATATCACAATTACGAATCTGTATTCGGTTTGTCAAGATATGCTTGTAGATGAAAGTTAGCCTATTGAAAAGTGAAGAAGTGAAGTAAGAAAAGTAGATAGAATTTCAGTTTTAAGGAGTATGCTTTGAGAAGTAATAAGTATTTAGAAAAGTGAAGAAGTAAAGTAAGAAAAGAATATCTAATGATAAGTTTTCGTAGCAAGCACTAAAATATAAGTTAGAATATCCAAATTGTTAGTAATAATATCACAATTACGAATCTGTATTCGGTTTGTCAAGATATGCTTGTAGATGAAAGTTAGCCTATTGAAAAGTGAAGAAGTGAAGTAAGAAAAGTAGATAGAATTTCAGTTTTAAGGAGTATGCTTTGAGAAGTAATAAGTATTTAGAAAAGTGAAGAAGTAAAGTAAGAAAAGAATATCTAATGATAAGTTTTCGTAGCAAGCACTAAAATATAAGTTAGAATATCCAAATTGTTAGTAATAATATCACAATTACGAATCTGTATTCGGTTTGTCAAGATATGCTTGTAGATGAAAGTTAGCCTATTGAAAAGTGAAGAAGTGAAGTAAGAAAAGTAGATAGAATTTCAGTTTTAAGGAGTATGCTTTGAGAAGTAATAAGTATTTAGAAAAGTGAAGAAGTAAAGTAAGAAAAGAATATCTAATGATAAGTTTTCGTAGCAAGCACTAAAATATAAGTTAGAATATCCAAATTGTTAGTAATAATATCACAATTACGAATCTGTATTCGGTTTGTCAAGATATGCTTGTAGATGAAAGTTAGCCTATTGAAAAGTGAAGAAGTGAAGTAAGAAAAGTAGATAGAATTTCAGTTTTAAGGAGTATGCTTTGAGAAGTAATAAGTATTTAGAAAAGTGAAGAAGTAAAGTAAGAAAAGAATATCTAATGATAAGTTTTCGTAGCAAGCACTAAAATATAAGTTAGAATATCCAAATTGTTAGTAATAATATCACAATTACGAATCTGTATTCGGTTTGTCAAGATATGCTTGTAGATGAAAGTTAGCCTATTGAAAAGTGAAGAAGTGAAGTAAGAAAAGTAGATAGAATTTCAGTTTTAAGGAGTATGCTTTGAGAAGTAATAAGTATTTAGAAAAGTGAAGAAGTAAAGTAAGAAAAGAATATCTAATGATAAGTTTTCGTAGCAAGCACTAAAATATAAGTTAGAATATCCAAATTGTTAGTAATAATATCACAATTACGAATCTGTATTCGGTTTGTCAAGATATGCTTGTAGATGAAAGTTAGCCTATTGAAAAGTGAAGAAGTGAAGTAAGAAAAGTAGATAGAATTTCAGTTTTAAGGAGTATGCTTTGAGAAGTAATAAGTATTTAGAAAAGTGAAGAAGTAAAGTAAGAAAAGAATATCTAATGATAAGTTTTCGTAGCAAGCACTAAAATATAAGTTAGAATATCCAAATTGTTAGTAATAATATCACAATTACGAATCTGTATTCGGTTTGTCAAGATATGCTTGTAGATGAAAGTTAGCCTATTGAAAAGTGAAGAAGTGAAGTAAGAAAAGTAGATAGAATTTCAGTTTTAAGGAGTATGCTTTGAGAAGTAATAAGTATTTAGAAAAGTGAAGAAGTAAAGTAAGAAAAGAATATCTAATGATAAGTTTTCGTAGCAAGCACTAAAATATAAGTTAGAATATCCAAATTGTTAGTAATAATATCACAATTACGAATCTGTATTCGGTTTGTCAAGATATGCTTGTAGATGAAAGTTAGCCTATTGAAAAGTGAAGAAGTGAAGTAAGAAAAGTAGATAGAATTTCAGTTTTAAGGAGTATGCTTTGAGAAGTAATAAGTATTTAGAAAAGTGAAGAAGTAAAGTAAGAAAAGAATATCTAATGATAAGTTTTCGTAGCAAGCACTAAAATATAAGTTAGAATATCCAAATTGTTAGTAATAATATCACAATTACGAATCTGTATTCGGTTTGTCAAGATATGCTTGTAGATGAAAGTTAGCCTATTGAAAAGTGAAGAAGTGAAGTAAGAAAAGTAGATAGAATTTCAGTTTTAAGGAGTATGCTTTGAGAAGTAATAAGTATTTAGAAAAGTGAAGAAGTAAAGTAAGAAAAGAATATCTAATGATAAGTTTTCGTAGCAAGCACTAAAATATAAGTTAGAATATCCAAATTGTTAGTAATAATATCACAATTACGAATCTGTATTCGGTTTGTCAAGATATGCTTGTAGATGAAAGTTAGCCTATTGAAAAGTGAAGAAGTGAAGTAAGAAAAGTAGATAGAATTTCAGTTTTAAGGAGTATGCTTTGAGAAGTAATAAGTATTTAGAAAAGTGAAGAAGTAAAGTAAGAAAAGAATATCTAATGATAAGTTTTCGTAGCAAGCACTAAAATATAAGTTAGAATATCCAAATTGTTAGTAATAATATCACAATTACGAATCTGTATTCGGTTTGTCAAGATATGCTTGTAGATGAAAGTTAGCCTATTGAAAAGTGAAGAAGTGAAGTAAGAAAAGTAGATAGAATTTCAGTTTTAAGGAGTATGCTTTGAGAAGTAATAAGTATTTAGAAAAGTGAAGAAGTAAAGTAAGAAAAGAATATCTAATGATAAGTTTTCGTAGCAAGCACTAAAATATAAGTTAGAATATCCAAATTGTTAGTAATAATATCACAATTACGAATCTGTATTCGGTTTGTCAAGATATGCTTGTAGATGAAAGTTAGCCTATTGAAAAGTGAAGAAGTGAAGTAAGAAAAGTAGATAGAATTTCAGTTTTAAGGAGTATGCTTTGAGAAGTAATAAGTATTTAGAAAAGTGAAGAAGTAAAGTAAGAAAAGAATATCTAATGATAAGTTTTCGTAGCAAGCACTAAAATATAAGTTAGAATATCCAAATTGTTAGTAATAATATCACAATTACGAATCTGTATTCGGTTTGTCAAGATATGCTTGTAGATGAAAGTTAGCCTATTGAAAAGTGAAGAAGTGAAGTAAGAAAAGTAGATAGAATTTCAGTTTTAAGGAGTATGCTTTGAGAAGTAATAAGTATTTAGAAAAGTGAAGAAGTAAAGTAAGAAAAGAATATCTAATGATAAGTTTTCGTAGCAAGCACTAAAATATAAGTTAGAATATCCAAATTGTTAGTAATAATATCACAATTACGAATCTGTATTCGGTTTGTCAAGATATGCTTGTAGATGAAAGTTAGCCTATTGAAAAGTGAAGAAGTGAAGTAAGAAAAGTAGATAGAATTTCAGTTTTAAGGAGTATGCTTTGAGAAGTAATAAGTATTTAGAAAAGTGAAGAAGTAAAGTAAGAAAAGAATATCTAATGATAAGTTTTCGTAGCAAGCACTAAAATATAAGTTAGAATATCCAAATTGTTAGTAATAATATCACAATTACGAATCTGTATTCGGTTTGTCAAGATATGCTTGTAGATGAAAGTTAGCCTATTGAAAAGTGAAGAAGTGAAGTAAGAAAAGTAGATAGAATTTCAGTTTTAAGGAGTATGCTTTGAGAAGTAATAAGTATTTAGAAAAGTGAAGAAGTAAAGTAAGAAAAGAATATCTAATGATAAGTTTTCGTAGCAAGCACTAAAATATAAGTTAGAATATCCAAATTGTTAGTAATAATATCACAATTACGAATCTGTATTCGGTTTGTCAAGATATGCTTGTAGATGAAAGTTAGCCTATTGAAAAGTGAAGAAGTGAAGTAAGAAAAGTAGATAGAATTTCAGTTTTAAGGAGTATGCTTTGAGAAGTAATAAGTATTTAGAAAAGTGAAGAAGTAAAGTAAGAAAAGAATATCTAATGATAAGTTTTCGTAGCAAGCACTAAAATATAAGTTAGAATATCCAAATTGTTAGTAATAATATCACAATTACGAATCTGTATTCGGTTTGTCAAGATATGCTTGTAGATGAAAGTTAGCCTATTGAAAAGTGAAGAAGTGAAGTAAGAAAAGTAGATAGAATTTCAGTTTTAAGGAGTATGCTTTGAGAAGTAATAAGTATTTAGAAAAGTGAAGAAGTAAAGTAAGAAAAGAATATCTAATGATAAGTTTTCGTAGCAAGCACTAAAATATAAGTTAGAATATCCAAATTGTTAGTAATAATATCACAATTACGAATCTGTATTCGGTTTGTCAAGATATGCTTGTAGATGAAAGTTAGCCTATTGAAAAGTGAAGAAGTGAAGTAAGAAAAGTAGATAGAATTTCAGTTTTAAGGAGTATGCTTTGAGAAGTAATAAGTATTTAGAAAAGTGAAGAAGTAAAGTAAGAAAAGAATATCTAATGATAAGTTTTCGTAGCAAGCACTAAAATATAAGTTAGAATATCCAAATTGTTAGTAATAATATCACAATTACGAATCTGTATTCGGTTTGTCAAGATATGCTTGTAGATGAAAGTTAGCCTATTGAAAAGTGAAGAAGTGAAGTAAGAAAAGTAGATAGAATTTCAGTTTTAAGGAGTATGCTTTGAGAAGTAATAAGTATTTAGAAAAGTGAAGAAGTAAAGTAAGAAAAGAATATCTAATGATAAGTTTTCGTAGCAAGCACTAAAATATAAGTTAGAATATCCAAATTGTTAGTAATAATATCACAATTACGAATCTGTATTCGGTTTGTCAAGATATGCTTGTAGATGAAAGTTAGCCTATTGAAAAGTGAAGAAGTGAAGTAAGAAAAGTAGATAGAATTTCAGTTTTAAGGAGTATGCTTTGAGAAGTAATAAGTATTTAGAAAAGTGAAGAAGTAAAGTAAGAAAAGAATATCTAATGATAAGTTTTCGTAGCAAGCACTAAAATATAAGTTAGAATATCCAAATTGTTAGTAATAATATCACAATTACGAATCTGTATTCGGTTTGTCAAGATATGCTTGTAGATGAAAGTTAGCCTATTGAAAAGTGAAGAAGTGAAGTAAGAAAAGTAGATAGAATTTCAGTTTTAAGGAGTATGCTTTGAGAAGTAATAAGTATTTAGAAAGTGAAGAAGTAAAGTAAGAAAAGAATATCTAATGATAAGTTTTCGTAGCAAGCACTAAAATATAAGTTAGAATATCCAAATTGTTAGTAATAATATCACAATTACGAATCTGTATTCGGTTTGTCAAGATATGCTTGTAGATGAAAGTTAGCCTATTGAAAAGTGAAGAAGTGAAGTAAGAAAAGTAGATAGAATTTCAGTTTTAAGGAGTATGCTTTGAGAAGTAATAAGTATTTAGAAAAGTGAAGAAGTAAAGTAAGAAAAGAATATCTAATGATAAGTTTTCGTAGCAAGCACTAAAATATAAGTTAGAATATCCAAATTGTTAGTAATAATATCACAATTACGAATCTGTATTCGGTTTGTCAAGATATGCTTGTAGATGAAAGTTAGCCTATTGAAAAGTGAAGAAGTGAAGTAAGAAAAGTAGATAGAATTTCAGTTTTAAGGAGTATGCTTTGAGAAGTAATAAGTATTTAGAAAAGTGAAGAAGTAAAGTAAGAAAAGAATATCTAATGATAAGTTTTCGTAGCAAGCACTAAAATATAAGTTAGAATATCCAAATTGTTAGTAATAATATCACAATTACGAATCTGTATTCGGTTTGTCAAGATATGCTTGTAGATGAAAGTTAGCCTATTGAAAAGTGAAGAAGTGAAGTAAGAAAAGTAGATAGAATTTCAGTTTTAAGGAGTATGCTTTGAGAAGTAATAAGTATTTAGAAAAGTGAAGAAGTAAAGTAAGAAAAGAATATCTAATGATAAGTTTTCGTAGCAAGCACTAAAATATAAGTTAGAATATCCAAATTGTTAGTAATAATATCACAATTACGAATCTGTATTCGGTTTGTCAAGATATGCTTGTAGATGAAAGTTAGCCTATTGAAAAGTGAAGAAGTGAAGTAAGAAAAGTAGATAGAATTTCAGTTTTAAGGAGTATGCTTTGAGAAGTAATAAGTATTTAGAAAAGTGAAGAAGTAAAGTAAGAAAAGAATATCTAATGATAAGTTTTCGTAGCAAGCACTAAAATATAAGTTAGAATATCCAAATTGTTAGTAATAATATCACAATTACGAATCTGTATTCGGTTTGTCAAGATATGCTTGTAGATGAAAGTTAGCCTATTGAAAAGTGAAGAAGTGAAGTAAGAAAAGTAGATAGAATTTCAGTTTTAAGGAGTATGCTTTGAGAAGTAATAAGTATTTAGAAAAGTGAAGAAGTAAAGTAAGAAAAGAATATCTAATGATAAGTTTTCGTAGCAAGCACTAAAATATAAGTTAGAATATCCAAATTGTTAGTAATAATATCACAATTACGAATCTGTATTCGGTTTGTCAAGATATGCTTGTAGATGAAAGTTAGCCTATTGAAAAGTGAAGAAGTGAAGTAAGAAAAGTAGATAGAATTTCAGTTTTAAGGAGTATGCTTTGAGAAGTAATAAGTATTTAGAAAAGTGAAGAAGTAAAGTAAGAAAAGAATATCTAATGATAAGTTTTCGTAGCAAGCACTAAAATATAAGTTAGAATATCCAAATTGTTAGTAATAATATCACAATTACGAATCTGTATTCGGTTTGTCAAGATATGCTTGTAGATGAAAGTTAGCCTATTGAAAAGTGAAGAAGTGAAGTAAGAAAAGTAGATAGAATTTCAGTTTTAAGGAGTATGCTTTGAGAAGTAATAAGTATTTAGAAAAGTGAAGAAGTAAAGTAAGAAAAGAATATCTAATGATAAGTTTTCGTAGCAAGCACTAAAATATAAGTTAGAATATCCAAATTGTTAGTAATAATATCACAATTACGAATCTGTATTCGGTTTGTCAAGATATGCTTGTAGATGAAAGTTAGCCTATTGAAAAGTGAAGAAGTGAAGTAAGAAAAGTAGATAGAATTTCAGTTTTAAGGAGTATGCTTTGAGAAGTAATAAGTATTTAGAAAAGTGAAGAAGTAAAGTAAGAAAAGAATATCTAATGATAAGTTTTCGTAGCAAGCACTAAAATATAAGTTAGAATATCCAAATTGTTAGTAATAATATCACAATTACGAATCTGTATTCGGTTTGTCAAGATATGCTTGTAGATGAAAGTTAGCCTATTGAAAAGTGAAGAAGTGAAGTAAGAAAAGTAGATAGAATTTCAGTTTTAAGGAGTATGCTTTGAGAAGTAATAAGTATTTAGAAAAGTGAAGAAGTAAAGTAAGAAAAGAATATCTAATGATAAGTTTTCGTAGCAAGCACTAAAATATAAGTTAGAATATCCAAATTGTTAGTAATAATATCACAATTACGAATCTGTATTCGGTTTGTCAAGATATGCTTGTAGATGAAAGTTAGCCTATTGAAAAGTGAAGAAGTGAAGTAAGAAAAGTAGATAGAATTTCAGTTTTAAGGAGTATGCTTTGAGAAGTAATAAGTATTTAGAAAAGTGAAGAAGTAAAGTAAGAAAAGAATATCTAATGATAAGTTTTCGTAGCAAGCACTAAAATATAAGTTAGAATATCCAAATTGTTAGTAATAATATCACAATTACGAATCTGTATTCGGTTTGTCAAGATATGCTTGTAGATGAAAGTTAGCCTATTGAAAAGTGAAGAAGTGAAGTAAGAAAAGTAGATAGAATTTCAGTTTTAAGGAGTATGCTTTGAGAAGTAATAAGTATTTAGAAAAGTGAAGAAGTAAAGTAAGAAAAGAATATCTAATGATAAGTTTTCGTAGCAAGCACTAAAATATAAGTTAGAATATCCAAATTGTTAGTAATAATATCACAATTACGAATCTGTATTCGGTTTGTCAAGATATGCTTGTAGATGAAAGTTAGCCTATTGAAAAGTGAAGAAGTGAAGTAAGAAAAGTAGATAGAATTTCAGTTTTAAGGAGTATGCTTTGAGAAGTAATAAGTATTTAGAAAAGTGAAGAAGTAAAGTAAGAAAAGAATATCTAATGATAAGTTTTCGTAGCAAGCACTAAAATATAAGTTAGAATATCCAAATTGTTAGTAATAATATCACAATTACGAATCTGTATTCGGTTTGTCAAGATATGCTTGTAGATGAAAGTTAGCCTATTGAAAAGTGAAGAAGTGAAGTAAGAAAAGTAGATAGAATTTCAGTTTTAAGGAGTATGCTTTGAGAAGTAATAAGTATTTAGAAAAGTGAAGAAGTAAAGTAAGAAAAGAATATCTAATGATAAGTTTTCGTAGCAAGCACTAAAATATAAGTTAGAATATCCAAATTGTTAGTAATAATATCACAATTACGAATCTGTATTCGGTTTGTCAAGATATGCTTGTAGATGAAAGTTAGCCTATTGAAAAGTGAAGAAGTGAAGTAAGAAAAGTAGATAGAATTTCAGTTTAAGGAGTATGCTTTGAGAAGTAATAAGTATTTAGAAAAGTGAAGAAGTAAAGTAAGAAAAGAATATCTAATGATAAGTTTTCGTAGCAAGCACTAAAATATAAGTTAGAATATCCAAATTGTTAGTAATAATATCACAATTACGAATCTGTATTCGGTTTGTCAAGATATGCTTGTAGATGAAAGTTAGCCTATTGAAAAGTGAAGAAGTGAAGTAAGAAAAGTAGATAGAATTTCAGTTTTAAGGAGTATGCTTTGAGAAGTAATAAGTATTTAGAAAAGTGAAGAAGTAAAGTAAGAAAAGAATATCTAATGATAAGTTTTCGTAGCAAGCACTAAAATATAAGTTAGAATATCCAAATTGTTAGTAATAATATCACAATTACGAATCTGTATTCGGTTTGTCAAGATATGCTTGTAGATGAAAGTTAGCCTATTGAAAAGTGAAGAAGTGAAGTAAGAAAAGTAGATAGAATTTCAGTTTTAAGGAGTATGCTTTGAGAAGTAATAAGTATTTAGAAAAGTGAAGAAGTAAAGTAAGAAAAGAATATCTAATGATAAGTTTTCGTAGCAAGCACTAAAATATAAGTTAGAATATCCAAATTGTTAGTAATAATATCACAATTACGAATCTGTATTCGGTTTGTCAAGATATGCTTGTAGATGAAAGTTAGCCTATTGAAAAGTGAAGAAGTGAAGTAAGAAAAGTAGATAGAATTTCAGTTTTAAGGAGTATGCTTTGAGAAGTAATAAGTATTTAGAAAAGTGAAGAAGTAAAGTAAGAAAAGAATATCTAATGATAAGTTTTCGTAGCAAGCACTAAAATATAAGTTAGAATATCCAAATTGTTAGTAATAATATCACAATTACGAATCTGTATTCGGTTTGTCAAGATATGCTTGTAGATGAAAGTTAGCCTATTGAAAAGTGAAGAAGTGAAGTAAGAAAAGTAGATAGAATTTCAGTTTTAAGGAGTATGCTTTGAGAAGTAATAAGTATTTAGAAAAGTGAAGAAGTAAAGTAAGAAAAGAATATCTAATGATAAGTTTTCGTAGCAAGCACTAAAATATAAGTTAGAATATCCAAATTGTTAGTAATAATATCACAATTACGAATCTGTATTCGGTTTGTCAAGATATGCTTGTAGATGAAAGTTAGCCTATTGAAAAGTGAAGAAGTGAAGTAAGAAAAGTAGATAGAATTTCAGTTTTAAGGAGTATGCTTTGAGAAGTAATAAGTATTTAGAAAAGTGAAGAAGTAAAGTAAGAAAAGAATATCTAATGATAAGTTTTCGTAGCAAGCACTAAAATATAAGTTAGAATATCCAAATTGTTAGTAATAATATCACAATTACGAATCTGTATTCGGTTTGTCAAGATATGCTTGTAGATGAAAGTTAGCCTATTGAAAAGTGAAGAAGTGAAGTAAGAAAAGTAGATAGAATTTCAGTTTTAAGGAGTATGCTTTGAGAAGTAATAAGTATTTAGAAAAGTGAAGAAGTAAAGTAAGAAAAGAATATCTAATGATAAGTTTTCGTAGCAAGCACTAAAATATAAGTTAGAATATCCAAATTGTTAGTAATAATATCACAATTACGAATCTGTATTCGGTTTGTCAAGATATGCTTGTAGATGAAAGTTAGCCTATTGAAAAGTGAAGAAGTGAAGTAAGAAAAGTAGATAGAATTTCAGTTTTAAGGAGTATGCTTTGAGAAGTAATAAGTATTTAGAAAAGTGAAGAAGTAAAGTAAGAAAAGAATATCTAATGATAAGTTTTCGTAGCAAGCACTAAAATATAAGTTAGAATATCCAAATTGTTAGTAATAATATCACAATTACGAATCTGTATTCGGTTTGTCAAGATATGCTTGTAGATGAAAGTTAGCCTATTGAAAAGTGAAGAAGTGAAGTAAGAAAAGTAGATAGAATTTCAGTTTTAAGGAGTATGCTTTGAGAAGTAATAAGTATTTAGAAAAGTGAAGAAGTAAAGTAAGAAAAGAATATCTAATGATAAGTTTTCGTAGCAAGCACTAAAATATAAGTTAGAATATCCAAATTGTTAGTAATAATATCACAATTACGAATCTGTATTCGGTTTGTCAAGATATGCTTGTAGATGAAAGTTAGCCTATTGAAAAGTGAAGAAGTGAAGTAAGAAAAGTAGATAGAATTTCAGTTTTAAGGAGTATGCTTTGAGAAGTAATAAGTATTTAGAAAAGTGAAGAAGTAAAGTAAGAAAAGAATATCTAATGATAAGTTTTCGTAGCAAGCACTAAAATATAAGTTAGAATATCCAAATTGTTAGTAATAATATCACAATTACGAATCTGTATTCGGTTTGTCAAGATATGCTTGTAGATGAAAGTTAGCCTATTGAAAAGTGAAGAAGTGAAGTAAGAAAAGTAGATAGAATTTCAGTTTTAAGGAGTATGCTTTGAGAAGTAATAAGTATTTAGAAAAGTGAAGAAGTAAAGTAAGAAAAGAATATCTAATGATAAGTTTTCGTAGCAAGCACTAAAATATAAGTTAGAATATCCAAATTGTTAGTAATAATATCACAATTACGAATCTGTATTCGGTTTGTCAAGATATGCTTGTAGATGAAAGTTAGCCTATTGAAAAGTGAAGAAGTGAAGTAAGAAAAGTAGATAGAATTTCAGTTTTAAGGAGTATGCTTTGAGAAGTAATAAGTATTTAGAAAAGTGAAGAAGTAAAGTAAGAAAAGAATATCTAATGATAAGTTTTCGTAGCAAGCACTAAAATATAAGTTAGAATATCCAAATTGTTAGTAATAATATCACAATTACGAATCTGTATTCGGTTTGTCAAGATATGCTTGTAGATGAAAGTTAGCCTATTGAAAAGTGAAGAAGTGAAGTAAGAAAAGTAGATAGAATTTCAGTTTTAAGGAGTATGCTTTGAGAAGTAATAAGTATTTAGAAAAGTGAAGAAGTAAAGTAAGAAAAGAATATCTAATGATAAGTTTTCGTAGCAAGCACTAAAATATAAGTTAGAATATCCAAATTGTTAGTAATAATATCACAATTACGAATCTGTATTCGGTTTGTCAAGATATGCTTGTAGATGAAAGTTAGCCTATTGAAAAGTGAAGAAGTGAAGTAAGAAAAGTAGATAGAATTTCAGTTTAAGGAGTATGCTTTGAGAAGTAATAAGTATTTAGAAAAGTGAAGAAGTAAAGTAAGAAAAGAATATCTAATGATAAGTTTTCGTAGCAAGCACTAAATATAAGTTAGAATATCCAAATTGTTAGTAATAATATCACAATTACGAATCTGTATTCGGTTTGTCAAGATATGCTTGTAGATGAAAGTTAGCCTATTGAAAAGTGAAGAAGTGAAGTAAGAAAAGTAGATAGAATTTCAGTTTTAAGGAGTATGCTTTGAGAAGTAATAAGTATTTAGAAAAGTGAAGAAGTAAAGTAAGAAAAGAATATCTAATGATAAGTTTTCGTAGCAAGCACTAAAATATAAGTTAGAATATCCAAATTGTTAGTAATAATATCACAATTACGAATCTGTATTCGGTTTGTCAAGATATGCTTGTAGATGAAAGTTAGCCTATTGAAAAGTGAAGAAGTGAAGTAAGAAAAGTAGATAGAATTTCAGTTTTAAGGAGTATGCTTTGAGAAGTAATAAGTATTTAGAAAAGTGAAGAAGTAAAGTAAGAAAAGAATATCTAATGATAAGTTTTCGTAGCAAGCACTAAAATATAAGTTAGAATATCCAAATTGTTAGTAATAATATCACAATTACGAATCTGTATTCGGTTTGTCAAGATATGCTTGTAGATGAAAGTTAGCCTATTGAAAAGTGAAGAAGTGAAGTAAGAAAAGTAGATAGAATTTCAGTTTTAAGGAGTATGCTTTGAGAAGTAATAAGTATTTAGAAAGTGAAGAAGTAAAGTAAGAAAAGAATATCTAATGATAAGTTTTCGTAGCAAGCACTAAAATATAAGTTAGAATATCCAAATTGTTAGTAATAATATCACAATTACGAATCTGTATTCGGTTTGTCAAGATATGCTTGTAGATGAAAGTTAGCCTATTGAAAAGTGAAGAAGTGAAGTAAGAAAAGTAGATAGAATTTCAGTTTTAAGGAGTATGCTTTGAGAAGTAATAAGTATTTAGAAAAGTGAAGAAGTAAAGTAAGAAAAGAATATCTAATGATAAGTTTTCGTAGCAAGCACTAAAATATAAGTTAGAATATCCAAATTGTTAGTAATAATATCACAATTACGAATCTGTATTCGGTTTGTCAAGATATGCTTGTAGATGAAAGTTAGCCTATTGAAAAGTGAAGAAGTGAAGTAAGAAAAGTAGATAGAATTTCAGTTTTAAGGAGTATGCTTTGAGAAGTAATAAGTATTTAGAAAAGTGAAGAAGTAAAGTAAGAAAAGAATATCTAATGATAAGTTTTCGTAGCAAGCACTAAAATATAAGTTAGAATATCCAAATTGTTAGTAATAATATCACAATTACGAATCTGTATTCGGTTTGTCAAGATATGCTTGTAGATGAAAGTTAGCCTATTGAAAAGTGAAGAAGTGAAGTAAGAAAAGTAGATAGAATTTCAGTTTTAAGGAGTATGCTTTGAGAAGTAATAAGTATTTAGAAAAAGTGAAGAAGTAAAGTAAGAAAAGAATATCTAATGATAAGTTTTCGTAGCAAGCACTAAAATATAAGTTAGAATATCCAAATTGTTAGTAATAATATCACAATTACGAATCTGTATTCGGTTTGTCAAGATATGCTTGTAGATGAAAGTTAGCCTATTGAAAAGTGAAGAAGTGAAGTAAGAAAAGTAGATAGAATTTCAGTTTTAAGGAGTATGCTTTGAGAAGTAATAAGTATTTAGAAAAGTGAAGAAGTAAAGTAAGAAAAGAATATCTAATGATAAGTTTTCGTAGCAAGCACTAAAATATAAGTTAGAATATCCAAATTGTTAGTAATAATATCACAATTACGAATCTGTATTCGGTTTGTCAAGATATGCTTGTAGATGAAAGTTAGCCTATTGAAAAGTGAAGAAGTGAAGTAAGAAAAGTAGATAGAATTTCAGTTTTAAGGAGTATGCTTTGAGAAGTAATAAGTATTTAGAAAAGTGAAGAAGTAAAGTAAGAAAAGAATATCTAATGATAAGTTTTCGTAGCAAGCACTAAAATATAAGTTAGAATATCCAAATTGTTAGTAATAATATCACAATTACGAATCTGTATTCGGTTTGTCAAGATATGCTTGTAGATGAAAGTTAGCCTATTGAAAAGTGAAGAAGTGAAGTAAGAAAAGTAGATAGAATTTCAGTTTTAAGGAGTATGCTTTGAGAAGTAATAAGTATTTAGAAAAGTGAAGAAGTAAAGTAAGAAAAGAATATCTAATGATAAGTTTTCGTAGCAAGCACTAAAATATAAGTTAGAATATCCAAATTGTTAGTAATAATATCACAATTACGAATCTGTATTCGGTTTGTCAAGATATGCTTGTAGATGAAAGTTAGCCTATTGAAAAGTGAAGAAGTGAAGTAAGAAAAGTAGATAGAATTTCAGTTTTAAGGAGTATGCTTTGAGAAGTAATAAGTATTAGAAAAGTGAAGAAGTAAAGTAAGAAAAGAATATCTAATGATAAGTTTTCGTAGCAAGCACTAAAATATAAGTTAGAATATCCAAATTGTTAGTAATAATATCACAATTACGAATCTGTATTCGGTTTGTCAAGATATGCTTGTAGATGAAAGTTAGCCTATTGAAAAGTGAAGAAGTGAAGTAAGAAAAGTAGATAGAATTTCAGTTTTAAGGAGTATGCTTTGAGAAGTAATAAGTATTTAGAAAAGTGAAGAAGTAAAGTAAGAAAAGAATATCTAATGATAAGTTTTCGTAGCAAGCACTAAAATATAAGTTAGAATATCCAAATTGTTAGTAATAATATCACAATTACGAATCTGTATTCGGTTTGTCAAGATATGCTTGTAGATGAAAGTTAGCCTATTGAAAAGTGAAGAAGTGAAGTAAGAAAAGTAGATAGAATTTCAGTTTTAAGGAGTATGCTTTGAGAAGTAATAAGTATTTAGAAAAGTGAAGAAGTAAAGTAAGAAAAGAATATCTAATGATAAGTTTTCGTAGCAAGCACTAAAATATAAGTTAGAATATCCAAATTGTTAGTAATAATATCACAATTACGAATCTGTATTCGGTTTGTCAAGATATGCTTGTAGATGAAAGTTAGCCTATAGAAAAGTGAAGAAGTAAAGTAAGAAAAGAATATCTAATGATAAGTTTTCGTAGCAAGCACTAAAATATAAGATAGAATATCCAAAATGTTAGTAATAATATAATAATTACGAATCTGTATTCGGTTTGTCAAGATATGCTTGTAGATGAAAGTTAGCCTATAGAAAAGTGAAGAAGTAAAGTAGGAAAAGAATATCTAATGATAAGTATTCGTAGCAAGCACTAAAATATAAGTTAGAATATCCAAAATGTTAGTAATATTATAATAATTACGAATCTGTATTCGGTTTGTCAAGATATGCTTGTAGATGAAAGTTAGCCTATAGAAAAGTGAAGAAGTAAAGTAAGAAAAGAATATCTAATGATAAGTTTTCGTAGCAAGCACTAAAATATAAGATAGAATATCCAAAATGTTAGTAATAATATCACAATTACGAATCTGTATTCGGTTTGTCAAGATATGCTTGTAGATGAAAGTTAGCCTATTGAAAAGTGAAGAAGTGAAGTAAGAAAAGTAGATAGAATTTCAGTTTTAAGGAGTATGCTTTGAGAAGTAATAAGTATTTAGAAAAGTGAAGAAGTAAAGTAAGAAAAGAATATCTAATGATAAGTTTTCGTAGCAAGCACTAAAATATAAGTTAGAATATCCAAATTGTTAGTAATAATATCACAATTACGAATCTGTATTCGGTTTGTCAAGATATGCTTGTAGATGAAAGTTAGCCTATTGAAAAGTGAAGAAGTGAAGTAAGAAAAGTAGATAGAATTTCAGTTTTAAGGAGTATGCTTTGAGAAGTAATAAGTATTTAGAAAAGTGAAGAAGTAAAGTAAGAAAAGAATATCTAATGATAAGTTTTCGTAGCAAGCACTAAAATATAAGTTAGAATATCCAAATTGTTAGTAATAATATCACAATTACGAATCTGTATTCGGTTTGTCAAGATATGCTTGTAGATGAAAGTTAGCCTATTGAAAAGTGAAGAAGTAAAGTAGGAAAAGAATATCTAATGATAAGTATTCGTAGCAAGCACTAAAATATAAGTTAGAATATCCAAAATGTTAGTAATATTATAATAATTACGAATCTGTATTCGGTTTGTCAAGATATGCTTGTAGATGAAAGTTAGCCTATTGAAAAGTGAAGAAGTGAAGTAAGAAAAGTAGATAGAATTTCAGTTTTAAGGAGTATGCTTTGAGAAGTAATAAGTATTTAGAAAAGTGAAGAAGTAAAGTAAGAAAAGAATATCTAATGATAAGTTTTCGTAGCAAGCACTAAAATATAAGTTAGAATATCCAAATTGTTAGTAATAATATCACAATTACGAATCTGTATTCGGTTTGTCAAGATATGCTTGTAGATGAAAGTTAGCCTATTGAAAAGTGAAGAAGTGAAGTAAGAAAAGTAGATAGAATTTCAGTTTTAAGGAGTATGCTTTGAGAAGTAATAAGTATTTAGAAAAGTGAAGAAGTAAAGTAAGAAAAGAATATCTAATGATAAGTTTTCGTAGCAAGCACTAAAATATAAGTTAGAATATCCAAATTGTTAGTAATAATATCACAATTACGAATCTGTATTCGGTTTGTCAAGATATGCTTGTAGATGAAAGTTAGCCTATAGAAAAGTGAAGAAGTAAAGTAGGAAAAGAATATCTAATGATAAGTATTCGTAGCAAGCACTAAAATATAAGTTAGAATATCCAAAATGTTAGTAATATTATAATAATTACGAATCTGTATTCGGTTTGTCAAGATATGCTTGTAGATGAAAGTTAGCCTATAGAAAAGTGAAGAAGTAAAGTAAGAAAAGAATATCTAATGATAAGTTTTCGTAGCAAGCACTAAATATAAGTTAGAATATCCAAATTGTTAGTAATAATATCACAATTACGAATCTGTATTCGGTTTGTCAAGATATGCTTGTAGATGAAAGTTAGCCTATTGAAAAGTGAAGAAGTGAAGTAAGAAAAGTAGATAGAATTTCAGTTTTAAGGAGTATGCTTTGAGAAGTAATAAGTATTTAGAAAAGTGAAGAAGTAAAGTAAGAAAAGAATATCTAATGATAAGTTTTCGTAGCAAGCACTAAAATATAAGTTAGAATATCCAAATTGTTAGTAATAATATCACAATTACGAATCTGTATTCGGTTTGTCAAGATATGCTTGTAGATGAAAGTTAGCCTATTGAAAAGTGAAGAAGTGAAGTAAGAAAAGTAGATAGAATTTCAGTTTTAAGGAGTATGCTTTGAGAAGTAATAAGTATTTAGAAAAGTGAAGAAGTAAAGTAAGAAAAGAATATCTAATGATAAGTTTTCGTAGCAAGCACTAAAATATAAGTTAGAATATCCAAATTGTTAGTAATAATATCACAATTACGAATCTGTATTCGGTTTGTCAAGATATGCTTGTAGATGAAAGTTAGCCTATTGAAAAGTGAAGAAGTGAAGTAAGAAAAGTAGATAGAATTTCAGTTTTAAGGAGTATGCTTTGAGAAGTAATAAGTATTTAGAAAAGTGAAGAAGTAAAGTAAGAAAAGAATATCTAATGATAAGTTTTCGTAGCAAGCACTAAAATATAAGTTAGAATATCCAAATTGTTAGTAATAATATCACAATTACGAATCTGTATTCGGTTTGTCAAGATATGCTTGTAGATGAAAGTTAGCCTATAGAAAAGTGAAGAAGTAAAGTAGGAAAAGAATATCTAATGATAAGTATTCGTAGCAAGCACTAAAATATAAGTTAGAATATCCAAAATGTTAGTAATATTATAATAATTACGAATCTGTATTCGGTTTGTCAAGATATGCTTGTAGATGAAAGTTAGCCTATAGAAAAGTGAAGAAGTAAAGTAAGAAAAGAATATCTAATGATAAGTTTTCGTAGCAAGCACTAAAATATAAGTTAGAATATCCAAATTGTTAGTAATAATATCACAATTACGAATCTGTATTCGGTTTGTCAAGATATGCTTGTAGATGAAAGTTAGCCTATTGAAAAGTGAAGAAGTGAAGTAAGAAAAGTAGATAGAATTTCAGTTTTAAGGAGTATGCTTTGAGAAGTAATAAGTATTTAGAAAAGTGAAGAAGTAAAGTAAGAAAAGAATATCTAATGATAAGTTTTCGTAGCAAGCACTAAAATATAAGTTAGAATATCCAAATTGTTAGTAATAATATCACAATTACGAATCTGTATTCGGTTTGTCAAGATATGCTTGTAGATGAAAGTTAGCCTATTGAAAAGTGAAGAAGTGAAGTAAGAAAAGTAGATAGAATTTCAGTTTTAAGGAGTATGCTTTGAGAAGTAATAAGTATTTAGAAAAGTGAAGAAGTAAAGTAAGAAAAGAATATCTAATGATAAGTTTTCGTAGCAAGCACTAAAATATAAGTTAGAATATCCAAATTGTTAGTAATAATATCACAATTACGAATCTGTATTCGGTTTGTCAAGATATGCTTGTAGATGAAAGTTAGCCTATTGAAAAGTGAAGAAGTGAAGTAAGAAAAGTAGATAGAATTTCAGTTTTAAGGAGTATGCTTTGAGAAGTAATAAGTATTTAGAAAAGTGAAGAAGTAAAGTAAGAAAAGAATATCTAATGATAAGTTTTCGTAGCAAGCACTAAAATATAAGTTAGAATATCCAAATTGTTAGTAATAATATCACAATTACGAATCTGTATTCGGTTTGTCAAGATATGCTTGTAGATGAAAGTTAGCCTATAGAAAAGTGAAGAAGTAAAGTAAGAAAAGAATATCTAATGATAAGTTTTCGTAGCAAGCACTAAAATATAAGATAGAATATCCAAAATGTTAGTAATAATATAATAATTACGAATCTGTATTCGGTTTGTCAAGATATGCTTGTAGATGAAAGTTAGCCTATAGAAAAGTGAAGAAGTAAAGTAGGAAAAGAATATCTAATGATAAGTATTCGTAGCAAGCACTAAAATATAAGTTAGAATATCCAAAATGTTAGTAATATTATAATAATTACGAATCTGTATTCGGTTTGTCAAGATATGCTTGTAGATGAAAGTTAGCCTATAGAAAAGTGAAGAAGTAAAGTAAGAAAAGAATATCTAATGATAAGTTTTCGTAGCAAGCACTAAAATATAAGATAGAATATCCAAAATGTTAGTAATAATATAATAATTACGAATCTGTATTCGGTTTGTCAAGATATGCTTGTAGATGAAAGTTAGCCTATTGAAAAGTGAAGAAGTGAAGTAAGAAAAGTAGATAGAATTTCAGTTTTAAGGAGTATGCTTTGAGAAGTAATAAGTATTTAGAAAAGTGAAGAAGTAAAGTAAGAAAAGAATATCTAATGATAAGTTTTCGTAGCAAGCACTAAAATATAAGTTAGAATATCCAAATTGTTAGTAATAATATCACAATTACGAATCTGTATTCGGTTTGTCAAGATATGCTTGTAGATGAAAGTTAGCCTATTGAAAAGTGAAGAAGTGAAGTAAGAAAAGTAGATAGAATTTCAGTTTTAAGGAGTATGCTTTGAGAAGTAATAAGTATTTAGAAAAGTGAAGAAGTAAAGTAAGAAAAGAATATCTAATGATAAGTTTTCGTAGCAAGCACTAAAATATAAGTTAGAATATCCAAATTGTTAGTAATAATATCACAATTACGAATCTGTATTCGGTTTGTCAAGATATGCTTGTAGATGAAAGTTAGCCTATTGAAAAGTGAAGAAGTAAAGTAGGAAAAGAATATCTAATGATAAGTATTCGTAGCAAGCACTAAAATATAAGTTAGAATATCCAAAATGTTAGTAATATTATAATAATTACGAATCTGTATTCGGTTTGTCAAGATATGCTTGTAGATGAAAGTTAGCCTATTGAAAAGTGAAGAAGTGAAGTAAGAAAAGTAGATAGAATTTCAGTTTTAAGGAGTATGCTTTGAGAAGTAATAAGTATTTAGAAAAGTGAAGAAGTAAAGTAAGAAAAGAATATCTAATGATAAGTTTTCGTAGCAAGCACTAAAATATAAGTTAGAATATCCAAATTGTTAGTAATAATATCACAATTACGAATCTGTATTCGGTTTGTCAAGATATGCTTGTAGATGAAAGTTAGCCTATTGAAAAGTGAAGAAGTGAAGTAAGAAAAGTAGATAGAATTTCAGTTTTAAGGAGTATGCTTTGAGAAGTAATAAGTATTTAGAAAAGTGAAGAAGTAAAGTAAGAAAAGAATATCTAATGATAAGTTTTCGTAGCAAGCACTAAAATATAAGTTAGAATATCCAAATTGTTAGTAATAATATCACAATTACGAATCTGTATTCGGTTTGTCAAGATATGCTTGTAGATGAAAGTTAGCCTATAGAAAAGTGAAGAAGTAAAGTAGGAAAAGAATATCTAATGATAAGTATTCGTAGCAAGCACTAAAATATAAGTTAGAATATCCAAAATGTTAGTAATATTATAATAATTACGAATCTGTATTCGGTTTGTCAAGATATGCTTGTAGATGAAAGTTAGCCTATAGAAAAGTGAAGAAGTAAAGTAAGAAAAGAATATCTAATGATAAGTTTTCGTAGCAAGCACTAAAATATAAGTTAGAATATCCAAATTGTTAGTAATAATATCACAATTACGAATCTGTATTCGGTTTGTCAAGATATGCTTGTAGATGAAAGTTAGCCTATTGAAAAGTGAAGAAGTGAAGTAAGAAAAGTAGATAGAATTTCAGTTTTAAGGAGTATGCTTTGAGAAGTAATAAGTATTTAGAAAAGTGAAGAAGTAAAGTAAGAAAAGAATATCTAATGATAAGTTTTCGTAGCAAGCACTAAAATATAAGTTAGAATATCCAAATTGTTAGTAATAATATCACAATTACGAATCTGTATTCGGTTTGTCAAGATATGCTTGTAGATGAAAGTTAGCCTATTGAAAAGTGAAGAAGTGAAGTAAGAAAAGTAGATAGAATTTCAGTTTTAAGGAGTATGCTTTGAGAAGTAATAAGTATTTAGAAAAGTGAAGAAGTAAAGTAAGAAAAGAATATCTAATGATAAGTTTTCGTAGCAAGCACTAAAATATAAGTTAGAATATCCAAATTGTTAGTAATAATATCACAATTACGAATCTGTATTCGGTTTGTCAAGATATGCTTGTAGATGAAAGTTAGCCTATTGAAAAGTGAAGAAGTGAAGTAAGAAAAGTAGATAGAATTTCAGTTTTAAGGAGTATGCTTTGAGAAGTAATAAGTATTTAGAAAAGTGAAGAAGTAAAGTAAGAAAAGAATATCTAATGATAAGTTTTCGTAGCAAGCACTAAAATATAAGTTAGAATATCCAAATTGTTAGTAATAATATCACAATTACGAATCTGTATTCGGTTTGTCAAGATATGCTTGTAGATGAAAGTTAGCCTATTGAAAAGTGAAGAAGTGAAGTAAGAAAAGTAGATAGAATTTCAGTTTTAAGGAGTATGCTTTGAGAAGTAATAAGTATTTAGAAAAGTGAAGAAGTAAAGTAAGAAAAGAATATCTAATGATAAGTTTTCGTAGCAAGCACTAAAATATAAGTTAGAATATCCAAATTGTTAGTAATAATATCACAATTACGAATCTGTATTCGGTTTGTCAAGATATGCTTGTAGATGAAAGTTAGCCTATTGAAAAGTGAAGAAGTGAAGTAAGAAAAGTAGATAGAATTTCAGTTTTAAGGAGTATGCTTTGAGAAGTAATAAGTATTTAGAAAAGTGAAGAAGTAAAGTAAGAAAAGAATATCTAATGATAAGTTTTCGTAGCAAGCACTAAAATATAAGTTAGAATATCCAAATTGTTAGTAATAATATCACAATTACGAATCTGTATTCGGTTTGTCAAGATATGCTTGTAGATGAAAGTTAGCCTATTGAAAAGTGAAGAAGTGAAGTAAGAAAAGTAGATAGAATTTCAGTTTTAAGGAGTATGCTTTGAGAAGTAATAAGTATTTAGAAAAGTGAAGAAGTAAAGTAAGAAAAGAATATCTAATGATAAGTTTTCGTAGCAAGCACTAAAATATAAGTTAGAATATCCAAATTGTTAGTAATAATATCACAATTACGAATCTGTATTCGGTTTGTCAAGATATGCTTGTAGATGAAAGTTAGCCTATTGAAAAGTGAAGAAGTGAAGTAAGAAAAGTAGATAGAATTTCAGTTTTAAGGAGTATGCTTTGAGAAGTAATAAGTATTTAGAAAAGTGAAGAAGTAAAGTAAGAAAAGAATATCTAATGATAAGTTTTCGTAGCAAGCACTAAAATATAAGTTAGAATATCCAAATTGTTAGTAATAATATCACAATTACGAATCTGTATTCGGTTTGTCAAGATATGCTTGTAGATGAAAGTTAGCCTATTGAAAAGTGAAGAAGTGAAGTAAGAAAAGTAGATAGAATTTCAGTTTTAAGGAGTATGCTTTGAGAAGTAATAAGTATTTAGAAAAGTGAAGAAGTAAAGTAAGAAAAGAATATCTAATGATAAGTTTTCGTAGCAAGCACTAAAATATAAGTTAGAATATCCAAATTGTTAGTAATAATATCACAATTACGAATCTGTATTCGGTTTGTCAAGATATGCTTGTAGATGAAAGTTAGCCTATTGAAAAGTGAAGAAGTGAAGTAAGAAAAGTAGATAGAATTTCAGTTTTAAGGAGTATGCTTTGAGAAGTAATAAGTATTTAGAAAAGTGAAGAAGTAAAGTAAGAAAAGAATATCTAATGATAAGTTTTCGTAGCAAGCACTAAAATATAAGTTAGAATATCCAAATTGTTAGTAATAATATCACAATTACGAATCTGTATTCGGTTTGTCAAGATATGCTTGTAGATGAAAGTTAGCCTATTGAAAAGTGAAGAAGTGAAGTAAGAAAAGTAGATAGAATTTCAGTTTTAAGGAGTATGCTTTGAGAAGTAATAAGTATTTAGAAAAGTGAAGAAGTAAAGTAAGAAAAGAATATCTAATGATAAGTTTTCGTAGCAAGCACTAAAATATAAGTTAGAATATCCAAATTGTTAGTAATAATATCACAATTACGAATCTGTATTCGGTTGTCAAGATATGCTTGTAGATGAAAGTTAGCCTATTGAAAAGTGAAGAAGTGAAGTAAGAAAAGTAGATAGAATTTCAGTTTTAAGGAGTATGCTTTGAGAAGTAATAAGTATTTAGAAAAGTGAAGAAGTAAAGTAAGAAAAGAATATCTAATGATAAGTTTTCGTAGCAAGCACTAAAATATAAGTTAGAATATCCAAATTGTTAGTAATAATATCACAATTACGAATCTGTATTCGGTTTGTCAAGATATGCTTGTAGATGAAAGTTAGCCTATTGAAAAGTGAAGAAGTGAAGTAAGAAAAGTAGATAGAATTTCAGTTTTAAGGAGTATGCTTTGAGAAGTAATAAGTATTTAGAAAAGTGAAGAAGTAAAGTAAGAAAAGAATATCTAATGATAAGTTTTCGTAGCAAGCACTAAAATATAAGTTAGAATATCCAAATTGTTAGTAATAATATCACAATTACGAATCTGTATTCGGTTTGTCAAGATATGCTTGTAGATGAAAGTTAGCCTATTGAAAAGTGAAGAAGTGAAGTAAGAAAAGTAGATAGAATTTCAGTTTTAAGGAGTATGCTTTGAGAAGTAATAAGTATTTAGAAAAGTGAAGAAGTAAAGTAAGAAAAGAATATCTAATGATAAGTTTTCGTAGCAAGCACTAAAATATAAGTTAGAATATCCAAATTGTTAGTAATAATATCACAATTACGAATCTGTATTCGGTTTGTCAAGATATGCTTGTAGATGAAAGTTAGCCTATTGAAAAGTGAAGAAGTGAAGTAAGAAAAGTAGATAGAATTTCAGTTTTAAGGAGTATGCTTTGAGAAGTACTAAAGTACTTTAGAACTTCTCAAAGCATACTCCTTAAAACTGAAATTCTATCTACTTTTCTTACTTCACTTCTTCACTTTTCAATAGGCTAACTTTCATCTACAAGCATATCTTGACAAACCGAATACAGATTCGTAATTGTGATATTATTACTAACAATTTGGATATTCTAACTTATATTTTAGTGCTTGCTACGAAAACTTATCATTAGATATTCTTTTCTTACTTTACTTCTTCACTTTTCTAAATACTTATTACTTCTCAAAGCATACTCCTTAAAACTGAAATTCTATCTACTTTTCTTACTTCACTTCTTCACTTTTCAATAGGCTAACTTTCATCTACAAGCATATCTTGACAAACCGAATACAGATTCGTAATTGTGATATTATTACTAACAATTTGGATATTCTAACTTATATTTTAGTGCTTGCTACGAAAACTTATCATTAGATATTCTTTTCTTACTTTACTTCTTCACTTTTCTAAATACTTATTACTTCTCAAAGCATACTCCTTAAAACTGAAATTCCTATCTACTTTTCTTACTTCACTTCTTCACTTTTCAATAGGCTAACTTTCATCTACAAGCATATCTTGACAAACCGAATACAGATTCGTAATTGTGATATTATTACTAACAATTTGGATATTCTAACTTATATTTTAGTGCTTGCTACGAAACTTATCATTAGATATTCTTTTTCTTACTTTACTTCTTCACTTTTCTAAATACTTATTACTTCTCAAAGCATACTCCTTAAAACTGAAATTCTATCTACTTTTCTTACTTCACTTCTTCACTTTTCAATAGGCTAACTTTCATCTACAAGCATATCTTGACAAACCGAATACAGATTCGTAATTGTGATATTATTACTAACAATTTGGATATTCTAACTTATATTTTAGTGCTTGCTACGAAAACTTATCATTAGATATTCTTTTCTTACTTTACTTCTTCACTTTTCTAAATACTTATTACTTCTCAAAGCATACTCCTTAAAACTGAAATTCTATCTACTTTTCTTACTTCACTTCTTCACTTTTCAATAGGCTAACTTTCATCTACAAGCATATCTTGACAAACCGAATACAGATTCGTAATTGTGATATTATTACTAACAATTTGGATATTCTAACTTATATTTTAGTGCTTGCTACGAAAACTTATCATTAGATATTCTTTTCTTACTTTACTTCTTCACTTTTCTAAATACTTATTACTTCTCAAAGCATACTCCTTAAAACTGAAATTCTATCTACTTTTCTTACTTCACTTCTTCACTTTTCAATAGGCTAACTTTCATCTACAAGCATATCTTGACAAACCGAATACAGATTCGTAATTGTGATATTATTACTAACAATTTGGATATTCTAACTTATATTTTAGTGCTTGCTACGAAAACTTATCATTAGATATTCTTTTCTTACTTTACTTCTTCACTTTTCTAAATACTTATTACTTCTCAAAGCATACTCCTTAAAACTGAAATTCTATCTACTTTTCTTACTTCACTTCTTCACTTTTCAATAGGCTAACTTTCATCTACAAGCATATCTTGACAAACCGAATACAGATTCGTAATTGTGATATTATTACTAACAATTTGGATATTCTAACTTATATTTTAGTGCTTGCTACGAAAACTTATCATTAGATATTCTTTTCTTACTTTACTTCTTCACTTTTCTAAATACTTATTACTTCTCAAAGCATACTCCTTAAAACTGAAATTCTATCTACTTTTCTTACTTCACTTCTTCACTTTTCAATAGGCTAACTTTCATCTACAAGCATATCTTGACAAACCGAATACAGATTCGTAATTGTGATATTATTACTAACAATTTGGATATTCTAACTTATATTTTAGTGCTTGCTACGAAAACTTATCATTAGATATTCTTTTCTTACTTTACTTCTTCACTTTTCTAAATACTTATTACTTCTCAAAGCATACTCCTTAAAACTGAAATTCTATCTACTTTTCTTACTTCACTTCTTCACTTTTCAATAGGCTAACTTTCATCTACAAGCATATCTTGACAAACCGAATACAGATTCGTAATTGTGATATTATTACTAACAATTTGGATATTCTAACTTATATTTTAGTGCTTGCTACGAAAACTTATCATTAGATATTCTTTTCTTACTTTACTTCTTCACTTTTCTAAATACTTATTACTTCTCAAAGCATACTCCTTAAAACTGAAATTCTATCTACTTTTCTTACTTCACTTCTTCACTTTTCAATAGGCTAACTTTCATCTACAAGCATATCTTGACAAACCGAATACAGATTCGTAATTGTGATATTATTACTAACAATTTGGATATTCTAACTTATATTTTAGTGCTTGCTACGAAAACTTATCATTAGATATTCTTTTCTTACTTTACTTCTTCACTTTTCTAAATACTTATTACTTCTCAAAGCATACTCCTTAAAACTGAAATTCTATCTACTTTTCTTACTTCACTTCTTCACTTTTCAATAGGCTAACTTTCATCTACAAGCATATCTTGACAAACCGAATACAGATTCGTAATTGTGATATTATTACTAACAATTTGGATATTCTAACTTATATTTTAGTGCTTGCTACGAAAACTTATCATTAGATATTCTTTTCTTACTTTACTTCTTCACTTTTCTAAATACTTATTACTTCTCAAAGCATACTCCTTAAAACTGAAATTCTATCTACTTTTCTTACTTCACTTCTTCACTTTTCAATAGGCTAACTTTCATCTACAAGCATATCTTGACAAACCGAATACAGATTCGTAATTGTGATATTATTACTAACAATTTGGATATTCTAACTTATATTTTAGTGCTTGCTACGAAAACTTATCATTAGATATTCTTTTCTTACTTTACTTCTTCACTTTTCTAAATACTTATTACTTCTCAAAGCATACTCCTTAAAACTGAAATTCTATCTACTTTTCTTACTTCACTTCTTCACTTTTCAATAGGCTAACTTTCATCTACAAGCATATCTTGACAAACCGAATACAGATTCGTAATTGTGATATTATTACTAACAATTTGGATATTCTAACTTATATTTTAGTGCTTGCTACGAAAACTTATCATTAGATATTCTTTTCTTACTTTACTTCTTCACTTTTCTAAATACTTATTACTTCTCAAAGCATACTCCTTAAAACTGAAATTCTATCTACTTTTCTTACTTCACTTCTTCACTTTTCAATAGGCTAACTTTCATCTACAAGCATATCTTGACAAACCGAATACAGATTCGTAATTGTGATATTATTACTAACAATTTGGATATTCTAACTTATATTTTAGTGCTTGCTACGAAAACTTATCATTAGATATTCTTTTCTTACTTTACTTCTTCACTTTTCTATAGGCTAACTTTCATCTACAAGCATATCTTGACAAACCGAATACAGATTCGTAATTATTATAATATTACTAACATTTTGGATATTCTAACTTATATTTTAGTGCTTGCTACGAATACTTATCATTAGATATTCTTTTCCTACTTTACTTCTTCACTTTTCTATAGGCTAACTTTCATCTACAAGCATATCTTGACAAACCGAATACAGATTCGTAATTGTGATATTATTACTAACAATTTGGATATTCTAACTTATATTTTAGTGCTTGCTACGAAAACTTATCATTAGATATTCTTTTCTTACTTTACTTCTTCACTTTTCTAAATACTTATTACTTCTCAAAGCATACTCCTTAAAACTGAAATTCTATCTACTTTTCTTACTTCACTTCTTCACTTTTCAATAGGCTAACTTTCATCTACAAGCATATCTTGACAAACCGAATACAGATTCGTAATTGTGATATTATTACTAACAATTTGGATATTCTAACTTATATTTTAGTGCTTGCTACGAAAACTTATCATTAGATATTCTTTTCTTACTTTACTTCTTCACTTTTCTAAATACTTATTACTTCTCAAAGCATACTCCTTAAAACTGAAATTCTATCTACTTTTCTTACTTCACTTCTTCACTTTTCAATAGGCTAACTTTCATCTACAAGCATATCTTGACAAACCGAATACAGATTCGTAATTATTATAATATTACTAACATTTTGGATATTCTAACTTATATTTTAGTGCTTGCTACGAATACTTATCATTAGATATTCTTTTCCTACTTTACTTCTTCACTTTTCAATAGGCTAACTTTCATCTACAAGCATATCTTGACAAACCGAATACAGATTCGTAATTGTGATATTATTACTAACAATTTGGATATTCTAACTTATATTTTAGTGCTTGCTACGAAAACTTATCATTAGATATTCTTTTCTTACTTTACTTCTTCACTTTTCTAAATACTTATTACTTCTCAAAGCATACTCCTTAAAACTGAAATTCTATCTACTTTTCTTACTTCACTTCTTCACTTTTCAATAGGCTAACTTTCATCTACAAGCATATCTTGACAAACCGAATACAGATTCGTAATTGTGATATTATTACTAACAATTTGGATATTCTAACTTATATTTTAGTGCTTGCTACGAAAACTTATCATTAGATATTCTTTTCTTACTTTACTTCTTCACTTTTCTAAATACTTATTACTTCTCAAAGCATACTCCTTAAAACTGAAATTCTATCTACTTTTCTTACTTCACTTCTTCACTTTTCAATAGGCTAACTTTCATCTACAAGCATATCTTGACAAACCGAATACAGATTCGTAATTATTATATTATTACTAACATTTTGGATATTCTATCTTATATTTTAGTGCTTGCTACGAAAACTTATCATTAGATATTCTTTTCTTACTTTACTTCTTCACTTTTCTATAGGCTAACTTTCATCTACAAGCATATCTTGACAAACCGAATACAGATTCGTAATTATTATAATATTACTAACATTTTGGATATTCTAACTTATATTTTAGTGCTTGCTACGAATACTTATCATTAGATATTCTTTTCCTACTTTACTTCTTCACTTTTCTATAGGCTAACTTTCATCTACAAGCATATCTTGACAAACCGAATACAGATTCGTAATTATTATATTATTACTAACATTTTGGATATTCTATCTTATATTTTAGTGCTTGCTACGAAAACTTATCATTAGATATTCTTTTCTTACTTTACTTCTTCACTTTTCTATAGGCTAACTTTCATCTACAAGCATATCTTGACAAACCGAATACAGATTCGTAATTGTGATATTATTACTAACAATTTGGATATTCTAACTTATATTTTAGTGCTTGCTACGAAAACTTATCATTAGATATTCTTTTCTTACTTTACTTCTTCACTTTTCTAAATACTTATTACTTCTCAAAGCATACTCCTTAAAACTGAAATTCTATCTACTTTTCTTACTTCACTTCTTCACTTTTCAATAGGCTAACTTTCATCTACAAGCATATCTTGACAAACCGAATACAGATTCGTAATTGTGATATTATTACTAACAATTTGGATATTCTAACTTATATTTTAGTGCTTGCTACGAAAACTTATCATTAGATATTCTTTTCTTACTTTACTTCTTCACTTTTCTAAATACTTATTACTTCTCAAAGCATACTCCTTAAAACTGAAATTCTATCTACTTTTCTTACTTCACTTCTTCACTTTTCAATAGGCTAACTTTCATCTACAAGCATATCTTGACAAACCGAATACAGATTCGTAATTGTGATATTATTACTAACAATTTGGATATTCTAACTTATATTTTAGTGCTTGCTACGAAAACTTATCATTAGATATTCTTTTCTTACTTTACTTCTTCACTTTTCTAAATACTTATTACTTCTCAAAGCATACTCCTTAAAACTGAAATTCTATCTACTTTTCTTACTTCACTTCTTCACTTTTCAATAGGCTAACTTTCATCTACAAGCATATCTTGACAAACCGAATACAGATTCGTAATTGTGATATTATTACTAACAATTTGGATATTCTAACTTATATTTTAGTGCTTGCTACGAAAACTTATCATTAGATATTCTTTTCTTACTTTACTTCTTCACTTTTCTATAGGCTAACTTTCATCTACAAGCATATCTTGACAAACCGAATACAGATTCGTAATTATTATAATATTACTAACATTTTGGATATTCTAACTTATATTTTAGTGCTTGCTACGAATACTTATCATTAGATATTCTTTTCCTACTTTACTTCTTCACTTTTCTATAGGCTAACTTTCATCTACAAGCATATCTTGACAAACCGAATACAGATTCGTAATTGTGATATTATTACTAACAATTTGGATATTCTAACTTATATTTTAGTGCTTGCTACGAAAACTTATCATTAGATATTCTTTTCTTACTTTACTTCTTCACTTTTCTAAATACTTATTACTTCTCAAAGCATACTCCTTAAAACTGAAATTCTATCTACTTTTCTTACTTCACTTCTTCACTTTTCAATAGGCTAACTTTCATCTACAAGCATATCTTGACAAACCGAATACAGATTCGTAATTGTGATATTATTACTAACAATTTGGATATTCTAACTTATATTTTAGTGCTTGCTACGAAAACTTATCATTAGATATTCTTTTCTTACTTTACTTCTTCACTTTTCTAAATACTTATTACTTCTCAAAGCATACTCCTTAAAACTGAAATTCTATCTACTTTTCTTACTTCACTTCTTCACTTTTCAATAGGCTAACTTTCATCTACAAGCATATCTTGACAAACCGAATACAGATTCGTAATTGTGATATTATTACTAACAATTTGGATATTCTAACTTATATTTTAGTGCTTGCTACGAAAACTTATCATTAGATATTCTTTTCTTACTTTACTTCTTCACTTTTCTAAATACTTATTACTTCTCAAAGCATACTCCTTAAAACTGAAATTCTATCTACTTTTCTTACTTCACTTCTTCACTTTTCAATAGGCTAACTTTCATCTACAAGCATATCTTGACAAACCGAATACAGATTCGTAATTGTGATATTATTACTAACAATTTGGATATTCTAACTTATATTTTAGTGCTTGCTACGAAAACTTATCATTAGATATTCTTTTCTTACTTTACTTCTTCACTTTTCTATAGGCTAACTTTCATCTACAAGCATATCTTGACAAACCGAATACAGATTCGTAATTATTATAATATTACTAACATTTTGGATATTCTAACTTATATTTTAGTGCTTGCTACGAATACTTATCATTAGATATTCTTTTCCTACTTTACTTCTTCACTTTTCTATAGGCTAACTTTCATCTACAAGCATATCTTGACAAACCGAATACAGATTCGTAATTGTGATATTATTACTAACAATTTGGATATTCTAACTTATATTTTAGTGCTTGCTACGAAAACTTATCATTAGATATTCTTTTCTTACTTTACTTCTTCACTTTTCTAAATACTTATTACTTCTCAAAGCATACTCCTTAAAACTGAAATTCTATCTACTTTTCTTACTTCACTTCTTCACTTTTCAATAGGCTAACTTTCATCTACAAGCATATCTTGACAAACCGAATACAGATTCGTAATTGTGATATTATTACTAACAATTTGGATATTCTAACTTATATTTTAGTGCTTGCTACGAAAACTTATCATTAGATATTCTTTTCTTACTTTACTTCTTCACTTTTCTAAATACTTATTACTTCTCAAAGCATACTCCTTAAAACTGAAATTCTATCTACTTTTCTTACTTCACTTCTTCACTTTTCAATAGGCTAACTTTCATCTACAAGCATATCTTGACAAACCGAATACAGATTCGTAATTATTATAATATTACTAACATTTTGGATATTCTAACTTATATTTTAGTGCTTGCTACGAATACTTATCATTAGATATTCTTTTCCTACTTTACTTCTTCACTTTTCAATAGGCTAACTTTCATCTACAAGCATATCTTGACAAACCGAATACAGATTCGTAATTGTGATATTATTACTAACAATTTGGATATTCTAACTTATATTTTAGTGCTTGCTACGAAAACTTATCATTAGATATTCTTTTCTTACTTTACTTCTTCACTTTTCTAAATACTTATTACTTCTCAAAGCATACTCCTTAAAACTGAAATTCTATCTACTTTTCTTACTTCACTTCTTCACTTTTCAATAGGCTAACTTTCATCTACAAGCATATCTTGACAAACCGAATACAGATTCGTAATTGTGATATTATTACTAACAATTTGGATATTCTAACTTATATTTTAGTGCTTGCTACGAAAACTTATCATTAGATATTCTTTTCTTACTTTACTTCTTCACTTTTCTAAATACTTATTACTTCTCAAAGCATACTCCTTAAAACTGAAATTCTATCTACTTTTCTTACTTCACTTCTTCACTTTTCAATAGGCTAACTTTCATCTACAAGCATATCTTGACAAACCGAATACAGATTCGTAATTGTGATATTATTACTAACATTTTGGATATTCTATCTTATATTTTAGTGCTTGCTACGAAAACTTATCATTAGATATTCTTTTCTTACTTTACTTCTTCACTTTTCAATAGGCTAACTTTCATCTACAAGCATATCTTGATAAACCGAATACAGATTCATAATTGTGACATTATTACTAACATTTTGGATATTCTAACTTATATTTTAGTGCTTGCTACAAAAACTTATCATTAGATATTCTTTTCTTACTTTACTTCTTCACTTTTCAAAAGGCTACTTATCTACTATCTCAAAGCATACAGATCCTAATAATAATTACTGAAATATCTATCTTCTTTTCTTACTTCACTTTTCTTCTTTACTTTTCAATAGGCTAACTTTCATCTACAAGCATATCTTGATAAACCGAATACAGATTCATAATTGTGACATTATTACTAACATTTTGGATATTCTAACTTATATTTTAGTGCTTGCTACAAAAACTTATCATTAGATATTCTTTTCTTACTTTACTTCTTCACTTTTCTAAATACTTATTACTTCTCAAAGCATACTCCTTAAAACTGAAATTCTATCTTCTTTTCTTACTTTACTTCTTCACTTTTCTATAGGCTAACTTTCATCTACAAGCATATCTTGATAAACCGAATACAGATTCGTAATTGTGATATTATTACTAACATTTTGGATATTCTAACTTATATTTTAGTGCTTGCTACAAAAACTTATCATTAGATATTCTTTTCTTACTTTACTTCTTCACTTTTCTAAATACTTATTACTTCTCAAAGCATACTCCTTAAAACTGAAATTCTATCTACTTTTCTTACTTCACTTCTTCACTTTTCAATAGGCTAACTTTCATCTACAAGCATATCTTGACAAACCGAATACAGATTCGTAATTGTGATATTATTACTAACAATTTGGATATTCTAACTTATATTTTAGTGCTTGCTACGAAAACTTATCATTAGATATTCTTTTCTTACTTTACTTCTTCACTTTTCTAAATACTTATTACTTCTCAAAGCATACTCCTTAAAACTGAAATTCTATCTTCTTTTCTTACTTTACTTCTTCACTTTTCTATAGGCTAACTTTCATCTACAAGCATATCTTGATAAACCGAATACAGATTCATAATTGTGACATTATTACTAACATTTTGGATATTCTAACTTATATTTTAGTGCTTGCTACAAAAACTTATCATTAGATATTCTTTTCTTACTTTACTTCTTCACTTTTCAAAATACTTATTACTTCTCAAAGCATACTCCTTAAAACTGAAATTCTATCTTCTTTTCTTACTTCACTTCTTCACTTTTCAATAGGCTAACTTTCATCTACAAGCATATCTTGACAAACCGAATACAGATTCGTAATTGTGATATTATTACTAACAATTTGGATATTCTAACTTATATTTTAGTGCTTGCTACGAAAACTTATCATTAGATATTCTTTTCTTACTTTACTTCTTCACTTTTCTAAATACTTATTACTTCTCAAAGCATACTCCTTAAAACTGAAATTCTATCTACTTTTCTTACTTCACTTCTTCACTTTTCAATAGGCTAACTTTCATCTACAAGCATATCTTGACAAACCGAATACAGATTCGTAATTGTGATATTATTACTAACAATTTGGATATTCTAACTTATATTTTAGTGCTTGCTACGAAAACTTATCATTAGATATTCTTTTCTTACTTTACTTCTTCACTTTTCTAAATACTTATTACTTCTCAAAGCATACTCCTTAAAACTGAAATTCTATCTTCTTTTCTTACTTCACTTCTTCACTTTTCTATAGGCTAACTTTCATCTACAAGCATATCTTGATAAACCGAATACAGATTCGTAATTGTGACATTATTACTAACATTTTGGATATTCTAACTTATATTTTAGTGCTTGCTACGAAAACTTATCATTAGATATTCTTTTCTTACTTTACTTCTTCACTTTTCTAAATACTTATTACTTCTCAAAGCATACTCCTTAAAACTGAAATTCTATCTACTTTTCTTACTTCACTTCTTCACTTTTCAATAGGCTAACTTTCATCTACAAGCATATCTTGACAAACCGAATACAGATTCGTAATTGTGATATTATTACTAACAATTTGGATATTCTAACTTATATTTTAGTGCTTGCTACGAAAACTTATCATTAGATATTCTTTTCTTACTTTACTTCTTCACTTTTCTAAATACTTATTACTTCTCAAAGCATACTCCTTAAAACTGAAATTCTATCTTCTTTTCTTACTTTACTTCTTCACTTTTCTATAGGCTAACTTTCATCTACAAGCATATCTTGATAAACCGAATACAGATTCGTAATTGTGATATTATTACTAACATTTTGGATATTCTAACTTATATTTTAGTGCTTGCTACGAAAACTTATCATTAGATATTCTTTTCTTACTTTACTTCTTCACTTTTCTAAATACTTATTACTTCTCAAAGCATACTCCTTAAAACTGAAATTCTATCTACTTTTCTTACTTCACTTCTTCACTTTTCTATAGGCTAACTTTCATCTACAAGCATATCTTGATAAACCGAATACAGATTCGTAATTGTGATATTATTACTAACAATTTGGATATTCTAACTTATATTTTAGTGCTTGCTACGAAAACTTATCATTAGATATTCTTTTCTTACTTTACTTCTTCACTTTTCTAAATACTTATTACTTCTCAAAGCATACTCCTTAAAACTGAAATTCTATCTACTTTTCTTACTTCACTTCTTCACTTTTCTATAGGCTAACTTTCATCTACAAGCATATCTTGATAAACCGAATACAGATTCGTAATTGTGATATTATTACTAACAATTTGGATATTCTAACTTATATTTTAGTGCTTGCTACGAAAACTTATCATTAGATATTCTTTTCTTACTTTACTTCTTCACTTTTCTAAATACTTATTACTTCTCAAAGCATACTCCTTAAAACTGAAATTCTATCTTCTTTTCTTACTTTACTTCTTCACTTTTCTATAGGCTAACTTTCATCTACAAGCATATCTTGATAAACCGAATACAGATTCATAATTGTGATATTATTACTAACATTTTGGATATTCTAACTTATATTTTAGTGCTTGCTACAAAAACTTATCATTAGATATTCTTTTCTTACTTTACTTCTTCACTTTTCAAAATACTTATTACTTCTCAAAGCATACTCCTTAAAACTGAAATTCTATCTACTTTTCTTACTTCACTTCTTCACTTTTCAATAGGCTAACTTTCATCTACAAGCATATCTTGACAAACCGAATACAGATTCGTAATTGTGATATTATTACTAACAATTTGGATATTCTAACTTATATTTTAGTGCTTGCTACGAAAACTTATCATTAGATATTCTTTTCTTACTTTACTTCTTCACTTTTCTAAATACTTATTACTTCTCAAAGCATACTCCTTAAAACTGAAATTCTATCTACTTTTCTTACTTCACTTCTTCACTTTTCAATAGGCTAACTTTCATCTACAAGCATATCTTGACAAACCGAATACAGATTCGTAATTGTGATATTATTACTAACAATTTGGATATTCTAACTTATATTTTAGTGCTTGCTACGAAAACTTATCATTAGATATTCTTTTCTTACTTTACTTCTTCACTTTTCTAAATACTTATTACTTCTCAAAGCATACTCCTTAAAACTGAAATTCTATCTTCTTTTCTTACTTCACTTCTTCACTTTTCTATAGGCTAACTTTCATCTACAAGCATATCTTGATAAACCGAATACAGATTCGTAATTGTGACATTATTACTAACATTTTGGATATTCTAACTTATATTTTAGTGCTTGCTACGAAAACTTATCATTAGATATTCTTTTCTTACTTTACTTCTTCACTTTTCTAAATACTTATTACTTCTCAAAGCATACTCCTTAAAACTGAAATTCTATCTACTTTTCTTACTTCACTTCTTCACTTTTCAATAGGCTAACTTTCATCTACAAGCATATCTTGACAAACCGAATACAGATTCGTAATTGTGATATTATTACTAACAATTTGGATATTCTAACTTATATTTTAGTGCTTGCTACGAAAACTTATCATTAGATATTCTTTTCTTACTTTACTTCTTCACTTTTCTAAATACTTATTACTTCTCAAAGCATACTCCTTAAAACTGAAATTCTATCTTCTTTTCTTACTTTACTTCTTCACTTTTCTATAGGCTAACTTTCATCTACAAGCATATCTTGATAAACCGAATACAGATTCGTAATTGTGATATTATTACTAACATTTTGGATATTCTAACTTATATTTTAGTGCTTGCTACGAAAACTTATCATTAGATATTCTTTTCTTACTTTACTTCTTCACTTTTCTAAATACTTATTACTTCTCAAAGCATACTCCTTAAAACTGAAATTCTATCTACTTTTCTTACTTCACTTCTTCACTTTTCAATAGGCTAACTTTCATCTACAAGCATATCTTGACAAACCGAATACAGATTCGTAATTGTGATATTATTACTAACAATTTGGATATTCTAACTTATATTTTAGTGCTTGCTACGAAAACTTATCATTAGATATTCTTTTCTTACTTTACTTCTTCACTTTTCTAAATACTTATTACTTCTCAAAGCATACTCCTTAAAACTGAAATTCTATCTTCTTTTCTTACTTTACTTCTTCACTTTTCTATAGGCTAACTTTCATCTACAAGCATATCTTGATAAACCGAATACAGATTCGTAATTGTGATATTATTACTAACAATTTGGATATTCTAACTTATATTTTAGTGCTTGCTACAAAAACTTATCATTAGATATTCTTTTCTTACTTTACTTCTTCACTTTTCTAAATACTTATTACTTCTCAAAGCATACTCCTTAAAACTGAAATTCTATCTACTTTTCTTACTTCACTTCTTCACTTTTCAATAGGCTAACTTTCATCTACAAGCATATCTTGACAAACCGAATACAGATTCGTAATTGTGATATTATTACTAACAATTTGGATATTCTAACTTATATTTTAGTGCTTGCTACGAAAACTTATCATTAGATATTCTTTTCTTACTTTACTTCTTCACTTTTCTAAATACTTATTACTTCTCAAAGCATACTCCTTAAAACTGAAATTCTATCTACTTTTCTTACTTCACTTCTTCACTTTTCAATAGGCTAACTTTCATCTACAAGCATATCTTGACAAACCGAATACAGATTCGTAATTGTGATATTATTACTAACATTTTGGATATTCTAACTTATATTTTAGTGCTTGCTACGAAAACTTATCATTAGATATTCTTTTCTTACTTTACTTCTTCACTTTTCTAAATACTTATTACTTCTCAAAGCATACTCCTTAAAACTGAAATTCTATCTTCTTTTCTTACTTTACTTCTTCACTTTTCTATAGGCTAACTTTCATCTACAAGCATATCTTGATAAACCGAATACAGATTCGTAATTGTGATATTATTACTAACAATTTGGATATTCTAACTTATATTTTAGTGCTTGCTACGAAAACTTATCATTAGATATTCTTTTCTTACTTTACTTCTTCACTTTTCTAAATACTTATTACTTCTCAAAGCATACTCCTTAAAACTGAAATTCTATCTTCTTTTCTTACTTTACTTCTTCACTTTTCTATAGGCTAACTTTCATCTACAAGCATATCTTGACAAACCGAATACAGATTCGTAATTGTGATATTATTACTAACAATTTGGATATTCTAACTTATATTTTAGTGCTTGCTACGAAAACTTATCATTAGATATTCTTTTCTTACTTTACTTCTTCACTTTTCTAAATACTTATTACTTCTCAAAGCATACTCCTTAAAACTGAAATTCTATCTTCTTTTCTTACTTTACTTCTTCACTTTTCTATAGGCTAACTTTCATCTACAAGCATATCTTGACAAACCGAATACAGATTCGTAATTGTGATATTATTACTAACAATTTGGATATTCTAACTTATATTTTAGTGCTTGCTACGAAAACTTATCATTAGATATTCTTTTCTTACTTTACTTCTTCACTTTTCTAAATACTTATTACTTCTCAAAGCATACTCCTTAAAACTGAAATTCTATCTTCTTTTCTTACTTTACTTCTTCACTTTTCTATAGGCTAACTTTCATCTACAAGCATATCTTGATAAACCGAATACAGATTCGTAATTGTGATATTATTACTAACAATTTGGATATTCTAACTTATATTTTAGTGCTTGCTACAAAAACTTATCATTAGATATTCTTTTCTTACTTTACTTCTTCACTTTTCTAAATACTTATTACTTCTCAAAGCATACTCCTTAAAACTGAAATTCTATCTACTTTTCTTACTTCACTTCTTCACTTTTCAATAGGCTAACTTTCATCTACAAGCATATCTTGACAAACCGAATACAGATTCGTAATTGTGATATTATTACTAACAATTTGGATATTCTAACTTATATTTTAGTGCTTGCTACGAAAACTTATCATTAGATATTCTTTTCTTACTTTACTTCTTCACTTTTCTAAATACTTATTACTTCTCAAAGCATACTCCTTAAAACTGAAATTCTATCTACTTTTCTTACTTCACTTCTTCACTTTTCAATAGGCTAACTTTCATCTACAAGCATATCTTGACAAACCGAATACAGATTCGTAATTGTGATATTATTACTAACATTTTGGATATTCTAACTTATATTTTAGTGCTTGCTACGAAAACTTATCATTAGATATTCTTTTCTTACTTTACTTCTTCACTTTTCTAAATACTTATTACTTCTCAAAGCATACTCCTTAAAACTGAAATTCTATCTACTTTTCTTACTTCACTTCTTCACTTTTCAATAGGCTAACTTTCATCTACAAGCATATCTTGACAAACCGAATACAGATTCGTAATTGTGATATTATTACTAACATTTTGGATATTCTAACTTATATTTTAGTGCTTGCTACAAAAACTTATCATTAGATATTCTTTTCTTACTTTACTTCTTCACTTTTCTAAATACTTATTACTTCTCAAAGCATACTCCTTAAAACTGAAATTCTATCTTCTTTTCTTACTTCACTTCTTCACTTTTCTATAGGCTAACTTTCATCTACAAGCATATCTTGACAAACCGAATACAGATTCATAATTGTGATATTATTACTAACATTTTGGATATTCTAACTTATATTTTAGTGCTTGCTACAAAAACTTATCATTAGATATTCTTTTCTTACTTTACTTCTTCACTTTTCAAAATACTTATTACTTCTCAAAGCATACTCCTTAAAACTGAAATTCTATCTACTTTTCTTACTTCACTTCTTCACTTTTCAATAGGCTAACTTTCATCTACAAGCATATCTTGACAAACCGAATACAGATTCGTAATTGTGATATTATTACTAACATTTTGGATATTCTAACTTATATTTTAGTGCTTGCTACGAAAACTTATCATTAGATATTCTTTTCTTACTTTACTTCTTCACTTTTCTAAATACTTATTACTTCTCAAAGCATACTCCTTAAAACTGAAATTCTATCTACTTTTCTTACTTCACTTCTTCACTTTTCAATAGGCTAACTTTCATCTACAAGCATATCTTGACAAACCGAATACAGATTCGTAATTGTGATATTATTACTAACAATTTGGATATTCTAACTTATATTTTAGTGCTTGCTACGAAAACTTATCATTAGATATTCTTTTCTTACTTTACTTCTTCACTTTTCTAAATACTTATTACTTCTCAAAGCATACTCCTTAAAACTGAAATTCTATCTTCTTTTCTTACTTTACTTCTTCACTTTTCTATAGGCTAACTTTCATCTACAAGCATATCTTGATAAACCGAATACAGATTCGTAATTGTGATATTATTACTAACATTTTGGATATTCTAACTTATATTTTAGTGCTTGCTACGAAAACTTATCATTAGATATTCTTTTCTTACTTTACTTCTTCACTTTTCTAAATACTTATTACTTCTCAAAGCATACTCCTTAAAACTGAAATTCTATCTACTTTTCTTACTTCACTTCTTCACTTTTCAATAGGCTAACTTTCATCTACAAGCATATCTTGACAAACCGAATACAGATTCGTAATTGTGATATTATTACTAACATTTTGGATATTCTAACTTATATTTTAGTGCTTGCTACGAAAACTTATCATTAGATATTCTTTTCTTACTTTACTTCTTCACTTTTCTAAATACTTATTACTTCTCAAAGCATACTCCTTAAAACTGAAATTCTATCTACTTTTCTTACTTCACTTCTTCACTTTTCAATAGGCTAACTTTCATCTACAAGCATATCTTGACAAACCGAATACAGATTCGTAATTGTGATATTATTACTAACATTTTGGATATTCTAACTTATATTTTAGTGCTTGCTACAAAAACTTATCATTAGATATTCTTTTCTTACTTTACTTCTTCACTTTTCTAAATACTTATTACTTCTCAAAGCATACTCCTTAAAACTGAAATTCTATCTTCTTTTCTTACTTCACTTCTTCACTTTTCTATAGGCTAACTTTCATCTACAAGCATATCTTGACAAACCGAATACAGATTCATAATTGTGATATTATTACTAACATTTTGGATATTCTAACTTATATTTTAGTGCTTGCTACAAAAACTTATCATTAGATATTCTTTTCTTACTTTACTTCTTCACTTTTCAAAATACTTATTACTTCTCAAAGCATACTCCTTAAAACTGAAATTCTATCTACTTTTCTTACTTCACTTCTTCACTTTTCAATAGGCTAACTTTCATCTACAAGCATATCTTGACAAACCGAATACAGATTCGTAATTGTGATATTATTACTAACATTTTGGATATTCTAACTTATATTTTAGTGCTTGCTACGAAAACTTATCATTAGATATTCTTTTCTTACTTTACTTCTTCACTTTTCTAAATACTTATTACTTCTCAAAGCATACTCCTTAAAACTGAAATTCTATCTACTTTTCTTACTTCACTTCTTCACTTTTCAATAGGCTAACTTTCATCTACAAGCATATCTTGACAAACCGAATACAGATTCGTAATTGTGATATTATTACTAACAATATGGATATTCTAACTTATATTTTAGTGCTTGCTACGAAAACTTATCATTAGATATTCTTTTCTTACTTTACTTCTTCACTTTTCTAAATACTTATTACTTCTCAAAGCATACTCCTTAAAACTGAAATTCTATCTTCTTTTCTTACTTTACTTCTTCACTTTTCTATAGGCTAACTTTCATCTACAAGCATATCTTGATAAACCGAATACAGATTCGTAATTGTGATATTATTACTAACATTTTGGATATTCTAACTTATATTTTAGTGCTTGCTACGAAAACTTATCATTAGATATTCTTTTCTTACTTTACTTCTTCTCTTTTCTATAGGCTAACTTTCATCTACAAGCATATCTTGACAAACCGAATACAGATTCGTAATTATTATATTATTACTAACATTTTGGATATTCTAACTTATATTTTAGTGCTTGCTACGAAAACTTATCATTAGATATTCTTTTCTTACTTTACTTCCTCACTTTTCTATAGGCTAACTTTCATCTACAAACATATCTTGACAAACCGAATACAGATTCGTAATTATTATATCATTACTAACATTTTGGATATTCAAACTTATAATTTAGTGCTTGCTACGCAAACTTATCATTAGATATTCTTTTCTTACTTTACTTCTTCACTTTTCTATAGGCTAACTTTCATCTACAAGCATATCTTGACAAACCGAATACAGATTCGTAATTGTGACATTATTACTAACATTTTGGATATTCTAACTTATATTTTAGTGCTTGCTACGAAAACTTATCATTAGATATTCTTTTCTTACTTTACTTCTTCACTTTTCTATAGGCTAACTTTCATCTACAAGCATATCTTGACAAACCGAATACAGATTCGTAATTATTATATTATTACTAACATTTTGGATATTCTAACTTATATTTTAGTGCTTGCTACGAAAACTTATCATTAGATATTCTTTTCTTACTTTACTTCTTCACTTTTCTATAGGCTAACTTTCATCTACAAGCATATCTTGACAAACCGAATACAGATTCGTAATTATTATATTATTACTAACATTTTGGATATTCTAACTTATATTTTAGTGCTTGCTACGAAAACTTATCATTAGATATTCTTTTCTTACTTTACTTCCTCACTTTTCTATAGGCTAACTTTCATCTACAAGCATATCTTGACAAACCGAATACAGATTCGTAATTGTGCTATAATTACTAACATTTTGGATATTCTAACTTATATTTTAGTGCTTGCTACGAAAACTTATCATTAGATATTCTTTTCTTACTTTACTTCCTCACTTTTCTATAGGCTAACTTTCATCTACAAGCATATCTTGACAAACCGAATACAGATTCGTAATTATTATATTATTACTAACATTTTGGATATTCTAACTTATATTTTAGTGCTTGCTACGAAAACTTATCATTAGATATTCTTTTCTTACTTTACTTCTTCACTTTTCTATAGGCTAACTTTCATCTACAAGCATATCTTGACAAACCGAATACAGATTCGTAATTATTATATCATTACTAACATTTTGGATATTCTAACTTATATTTTAGTGCTTGCTACGAAAACTTATCATTAGATATTCTTTTCTTACTTTACTTCTTCACTTTTCTATAGGCTAACTTTCATCTACAAGCATATCTTGACAAACCGAATACAGATTCGTAATTGTGACATTATTACTAACATTTTGGATATTCTAACTTATATTTTAGTGCTTGCTACGAAAACTTATCATTAGATATTCTTTTCTTACTTTACTTCTTCACTTTTCTATAGGCTAACTTTCATCTACAAGCATATCTTGACAAACCGAATACAGATTCGTAATTATTATATTATTACTAACATTTTGGATATTCTAACTTATATTTTAGTGCTTGCTACGAAAACTTATCATTAGATATTCTTTTCTTACTTTACTTCTTCACTTTTCTATAGGCTAACTTTCATCTACAAGCATATCTTGACAAACCGAATACAGATTCGTAATTGTGACATTATTACTAACATTTTGGATATTCTAACTTATATTTTAGTGCTTGCTACGAAAACTTATCATTAGATATTCTTTTCTTACTTTACTTCTTCACTTTTCTATAGGCTAACTTTCATCTACAAGCATATCTTGACAAACCGAATACAGATTCGTAATTATTATATTATTACTAACATTTTGGATATTCTAACTTATATTTTAGTGCTTGCTACGAAAACTTATCATTAGATATTCTTTTCTTACTTTACTTCTTCACTTTTCTATAGGCTAACTTTCATCTACAAGCATATCTTGACAAACCGAATACAGATTCGTAATTATTATATTATTACTAACATTTTGGATATTCTAACTTATATTTTAGTGCTTGCTACGAAAACTTATCATTAGATATTCTTTTCTTACTTTACTTCCTCACTTTTCTATAGGCTAACTTTCATCTACAAGCATATCTTGACAAACCGAATACAGATTCGTAATTGTGCTATAATTACTAACATTTTGGATATTCTAACTTATATTTTAGTGCTTGCTACGAAAACTTATCATTAGATATTCTTTTCTTACTTTACTTCCTCACTTTTCTATAGGCTAACTTTCATCTACAAGCATATCTTGACAAACCGAATACAGATTCGTAATTATTATATTATTACTAACATTTTGGATATTCTAACTTATATTTTAGTGCTTGCTACGAAAACTTATCATTAGATATTCTTTTCTTACTTTACTTCTTCACTTTTCTATAGGCTAACTTTCATCTACAAGCATATCTTGACAAACCGAATACAGATTCGTAATTGTGACATTATTACTAACATTTTGGATATTCTAACTTATATTTTAGTGCTTGCTACGAAAACTTATCATTAGATATTCTTTTCTTACTTTACTTCTTCACTTTTCTATAGGCTAACTTTCATCTACAAGCATATCTTGACAAACCGAATACAGATTCGTAATTATTATATTATTACTAACATTTTGGATATTCTAACTTATATTTTAGTGCTTGCTACGAAAACTTATCATTAGATATTCTTTTCTTACTTTACTTCTTCACTTTTCTATAGGCTAACTTTCATCTACAAGCATATCTTGACAAACCGAATACAGATTCGTAATTGTGACATTATTACTAACATTTTGGATATTCTAACTTATATTTTAGTGCTTGCTACGAAAACTTATCATTAGATATTCTTTTCTTACTTTACTTCTTCACTTTTCTATAGGCTAACTTTCATCTACAAGCATATCTTGACAAACCGAATACAGATTCGTAATTATTATATTATTACTAACATTTTGGATATTCTAACTTATATTTTAGTGCTTGCTACGAAAACTTATCATTAGATATTCTTTTCTTACTTTACTTCTTCACTTTTCTATAGGCTAACTTTCATCTACAAGCATATCTTGACAAACCGAATACAGATTCGTAATTATTATATTATTACTAACATTTTGGATATTCTAACTTATATTTTAGTGCTTGCTACGAAAACTTATCATTAGATATTCTTTTCTTACTTTACTTCCTCACTTTTCTATAGGCTAACTTTCATCTACAAGCATATCTTGACAAACCGAATACAGATTCGTAATTGTGCTATAATTACTAACATTTTGGATATTCTAACTTATATTTTAGTGCTTGCTACGAAAACTTATCATTAGATATTCTTTTCTTACTTTACTTCCTCACTTTTCTATAGGCTAACTTTCATCTACAAGCATATCTTGACAAACCGAATACAGATTCGTAATTATTATATTATTACTAACATTTTGGATATTCTAACTT
>CAMPDV010002816.1:0-53809 GCA_946699065.1 Loxodes magnus | reverse complement strand
TAAGACCATGAGTGGTCACACTAGTTATGTATTATCGGTGGCATTATCCAGTGATTCAGAGTTCATCGTATCGGGAAGTTATGATAAGACGGTGAGACTCCGCGACGTCAAGACAGGTACCTGTAAGATTATGAGTGGTCACACTAGTTATGTATTATCGGTGGCTATATCCAGTGATTCAGAGTTCATCGTATCGGGAAGTTAAGATTATACGGTGAGACTATGGGACGTCAAGACAGGTACCTGTAAGACCATGAGTGGTCACACTAGTTATGTATTATCGGTGGCTATATCCAGTGATTCAGAGTTCATCGTATCGGGAAGTTAAGATTATACGGTGAGACTATGGGACGTCAAGACAGGTACCTGTAAGATTATGAGTGGTCACACTAGTTATGTATTATCGGTGGCTATATCCAGTGATTCAGAGTTCATCGTATCGGGAAGTTATGATAATACGGTGAGACTATGGGACGTCAAGACAGGTACCTGTAAGACCATGAGTGGTCACACTAGTTATGTATATGCTGTGGCTATATCCAGTGATTCAGAGTTCATCGTATCGGGAAGTTAAGATTATACGGTGAGACTATGGGACGTCAAGACAGGTACCTGTAAGACCATGAGTGGTCACACTAGTTATGTATTATCAGTATCATTATCCAGTGATTCAGAGTTCATCGTATCGGGAAGTTAAGATTATACGGTGAGACTATGGGACGTCAAGACAGGTACCTGTAAGATTATGAGTGGTCACACTAGTTATGTATTATCGGTGGCTATATCCAGTGATTCAGAGTTCATCGTATCGGGAAGTTAAGATTATACGGTGAGACTATGGGACGTCAAGACAGGTACCTGTAAGACCATGAGTGGTCACACTAGTTATGTATTATCGGTGGCTATATTCAGTGATTCAGAGTTCATCGTATCGGGAAGTTAAGATTATACGGTGAGACTATGGGACGTCAAGACAGGTACCTGTAAGACCATGAGTGGTCACACTAATTATGTATTATCGGTGGCTATATCCAGTGATTCAGAGTTCATCGTATCGGGAAGTTATGATAATACGGTGAGACTATGGGACGTCAAGACAGGTACCTGTAAGACCATGAGTGGTCACACTAATTCTGTATGATCTGTGGCTATATCCAGTGATTCAGAGTTCATCGTATCGGGAAGTTAAGATAATACGGTGAGACTCCGCGACGTCAAGACAGGTACCTGTAAGACCATGAGTGGTCACACTAGTTATGTATTATCGGTGGCTATATCCAGTGATTCAGAGTTCATCGTATCGGAAAGTTAAGATTATACGGTGAGACTATGGGACGTCAAGACAGGTACCTGTAAGACCATGAGTGGTCACACTAATTCTGTATGATCTGTGGCTATATCCAGTGATTCAGAGTTCATCGTATCGGGAAGTTAAGATTATACGGTGAGACTATGGGACGTCAAGACAGGTACCTGTAAGATTATGAGTGGTCACACTAGTTATGTATTATCGGTGGCTATATTCAGTGATTCAGAGTTCATCGTATCGGGAAGTTAAGATTATACGGTGAGACTATGGGACGTCAAGACAGGTACCTGTAAGACCATGAGTGGTCACACTTATTATGTATTATCAGTATCATTATCCAGTGATTCAGAGTTCATCGTATCGGGAAGTTATGATTATACGGTGAGACTATGGGACGTCAAGAAAGGTACCTGTAAGACCATGAGTGGTCACACTAGTTATGTATCATCTGTGGCTATATCCAGTGATTCAGAGTTCATCGTATCGGGAAGTTAAGATTATACGGTGAGACTATAGGACGTCAAGACAGGTACCTGTAAGACCATGAGTGGTCACACTAGTTATGTATTATCGGTGGCATTATCCAGTGATTCAGAGTTCATCGTATCGGGAAGTTATGATAAGACGGTGAGACTATGGGACGTCAAGACAGGTACCTGTAAGACCATGAGTGGTCACACTAGTTATGTATTATCGGTGGCATTATCCAGTGATTCAGAGTTCATCGTATCGGGAAGTTATGATAAGACGGTGAGACTCCGCGACGTCAAGACAGGTACCTGTAAGACCATGAGTGGTCACACTAGTTATGTATTATCGGTGGCTATATCCAGTGATTCAGAGTTCATCTTATCGGGAAGTTATGATAAGACGGTGAGACTATGGGACGTCAAGACAGGTACCTGTAAGACCATGAGTGGTCACACTAGTTATGTATGATCTGTGGCTATATCCAGTGATTCAGAGTTCATCGTATCGGGAAGTTAAGATTATACGGTGAGACTATGGGACGTCAAGACAGGTACCTGTAAGACCATGAGTGGTCACACTAGTTATGTATCATCTGTGGCTATATCCAGTGATTCAGAGTTCATCGTATCGGGAAGTTAAGATTATACGGTGAGACTATGGGACGTCAAGACAGGTACCTGTAAGACCATGAGTGGTCACACTAGTTATGTATTATCAGTATCATTATCCAGTGATTCAGAGTTCATCGTATCGGGAAGTTAAGATTATACGGTGAGACTATGGGACGTCAAGACAGGTACCTGTAAGACCATGAGTGGTCACACTAGTTATGTATATGCTGTGGCTATATCCAGTGATTCAGAGTTCATCGTATCGGGAAGTTAAGATTATACGGTGAGACTATGGGACGTCAAGACAGGTACCTGTAAGACCATGAGTGGTCACACTAGTTATGTATTATCGGTGGCTATATTCAGTGATTCAGAGTTCATCGTATCGGGAAGTTATGATTATACGGTGAGACTATGGGACGTCAAGACAGGTACCTGTAAGACCATGAGTGGTCACACTAGTTATGTATCATCTGTGGCTATATCCAGTGATTCAGAGTTCATCTTATCGGGAAGTTATGATAAGACGGTGAGACTATGGGACGTCAAGACAGGTACCTGTAAGACCATGAGTGGTCACACTAGTTATGTATGATCTGTGGCTATATCCAGTGATTCAGAGTTCATCGTATCGGGAAGTTAAGATTATACGGTGAGACTATGGGACGTCAAGACAGGTACCTGTAAGACCATGAGTGGTCACACTAATTATGTATTATCGGTGGCTATATCCAGTGATTCAGAGTTCATCGTATCGGGAAGTTAAGATTATACGGTGAGACTATGGGACGTCAAGACAGGTACCTGTAAGACCATGAGTGGTCACACTAGTTATGTATTATCGGTGGCTATATTCAGTGATTCAGAGTTCATCGTATCGGGAAGTTAAGATTATACGGTGAGACTATGGGACGTCAAGACAGGTACCTGTAAGACCATGAGTGGTCACACTAATTATGTATTATCGGTGGCTATATCCAGTGATTCAGAGTTCATCGTATCGGGAAGTTATGATAATACGGTGAGACTATGGGACGTCAAGACAAGTACCTGTAAGACCATGAGTGGTCACACTAGTTATGTATCATTTGTGGCTATATTCAGTGATTCAGAGTTCATCGTATCGGGAAGTTATGATAATACGGTGAGACTATGGGACGTCAAGACAGGTACCTGTAAGATTATGAGTGGTCACACTAATTATGTATTATCGGTGGCTATATTCAGTGATTCAGAGTTCATCGTATCGGGAAGTGATGATAAGACGGTGAGACTATGGGACGTCAAGACAGGTACCTGTAAGACCATGAGTGGTCACACAGGTTATGTATCATCTGTGGCTATATCCAGTGATTCAGAGTTCATCGTATCGGGAAGTTAAGATTATACGGTGAGACTATAGGACGTCAAGACAGGTACCTGTAAGACCATGAGTGGTCACACTAATTATGTATTATCAGTATCATTATCCAGTGATTCAGAGTTCATCGTATCGGGAAGTTAAGATTATACGGTGAGACTATGGGACGTCAAAACAAGTACCTGTAAGACCATGAGTGGTCACACTAGTTATGTATATGCTGTGGCTATATCCAGTGATTCAGAGTTCATCGTATCGGGAAGTTAAGATAATACGGTGAGACTCCGCGACGTCAAGACAGGTACCTGTAAGACCATGAGTGGTCACACTAGTTATGTATTATCGGTGGCATTATCCAGTGATTCAGAGTTCATCGTATCGGGAAGTTAAGATTATACGGTGAGACTATGGGACGTCAAGACAGGTACCTGTAAGACCATGAGTGGTCACACTAGTTATGTATCATCTGTGGCTATATCCAGTGATTCAGAGTTCATCGTATCGGGAAGTTAAGATTATACGGTGAGACTATGGGACGTCAAGACAGGTACCTGTAAGACCATGAGTGGTCACACTAATTATGTATTATCAGTATCATTATCCAGTGATTCAGAGTTCATCGTATCGGGAAGTTAAGATTATACGGTGAGACTATGGGACGTCAAAACAGGTACCTGTAAGACCATGAGTGGTCACACTAGTTATGTATATGCTGTGGCTATATCCAGTGATTCAGAGTTCATCGTATCGGGAAGTTAAGATAATACGGTGAGACTCCGCGACGTCAAGACAGGTACCTGTAAGACCATGAGTGGTCACACTAGTTATGTATTATCGGTGGCTATATCCAGTGATTCAGAGTTCATCGTATCGGGAAGTTAAGATAATACGGTGAGACTCCGCGACGTCAAGACAGGTACCTGTAAGACCATGAGTGGTCACACTAGTTATGTATTATCGGTGGCTATATCCAGTGATTCAGAGTTCATCGTATCGGGAAGTTAAGATTATACGGTGAGACTATGGGACGTCAAGACAGGTACCTGTAAGACCATGAGTGGTCACACTAATTATGTATTATCGGTGGCTATATCCAGTGATTCAGAGTTCATCGTATCGGGAAGTTAAGATTATACGGTGAGACTATGGGACGTCAAAACAGGTACCTGTAAGACCATGAGTGGTCACACTAGTTATGTATATGCTGTGGCTATATCCAGTGATTCAGAGTTCATCGTATCGGGAAGTTAAGATTATACGGTGAGACTATGGGACGTCAAGACAGGTACCTGTAAGACCATGAGTGGTCACACAGGTTATGTATCATCTGTGGCTATATCCAGTGATTCAGAGTTCATCGTATCGGGAAGTTAAGATTATACGGTGAGACTATGGGACGTCAAGACAGGTACCTGTAAGACCATGAGTGGTCACACTAGTTATGTATTATCGGTGGCTATATCCAGTGATTCAGAGTTCATCGTATCGGGAAGTTAAGATTATACGGTGAGACTCCGCGACGTCAAGACAGGTACCTGTAAGACCATGAGTGGTCACACTAGTTATGTATTATCGGTGGCTATATCCAGTGATTCAGAGTTCATCGTATCGGGAAGTTAAGATTATACGGTGAGACTATGGGACGTCAAGACAGGTACCTGTAAGACCATGAGTGGTCACACTAGTTATGTATCATCTGTGGCTATATCCAGTGATTCAGAGTTCATCGTATCGGGAAGTTAAGATAATACGGTGAGACTATGGGACGTCAAGACAGGTACCTGTAAGACCATGAGTGGTCACACTAGTTATGTATCATCTGTGGCTATATTCAGTGATTCAGAGTTCATCGTATCGGGAAGTTAAGATTATACGGTGAGACTATAGGACGTCAAGACAGGTACCTGTAAGACCATGAGTGGTCACACTAATTATGTATTATCAGTATCATTATCCAGTGATTCAGAGTTCATCGTATCGGGAAGTTAAGATTATACGGTGAGACTATGGGACGTCAAGACAGGTACCTGTAAGACCATGAGTGGTCACACTAGTTATGTATTATCGGTGGCTATATTCAGTGATTCAGAGTTCATCGTATCGGGAAGTTAAGATAATACGGTGAGACTCCGCGACGTCAAGACAGGTACCTGTAAGACCATGAGTGGTCACACTAGTTATGTATTATCGGTGGCTATATCCAGTGATTCAGAGTTCATCGTATCGGAAAGTTAAGATTATACGGTGAGACTATGGGACGTCAAGACAGGTACCTGTAAGACCATGAGTGGTCACACTAATTCTGTATGATCTGTGGCTATATCCAGTGATTCAGAGTTCATCGTATCGGGAAGTTAAGATTATACGGTGAGACTATGGGACGTCAAGACAGGTACCTGTAAGACCATGAGTGGTCACACTAATTATGTATTATCGGTGGCTATATCCAGTGATTCAGAGTTCATCGTATCGGGAAGTTAAGATTATACGGTGAGACTATGGGACGTCAAGACAGGTACCTGTAAGACCATGAGTGGTCACACAGGTTATGTATCATCTGTGGCTATATCCAGTGATTCAGAGTTCATCGTATCGGGAAGTTAAGATAATACGGTGAGACTATGGGACGTCAAGACAGGTACCTGTAAGACCATGAGTGGTCACACTAATTCTATATTATCTGTGGCTATATCCAGTGATTCAGAGTTCATCGTATCGGGAAGTTAAGATTATACGGTGAGACTATGGGACGTCAAGACAGGTACCTGTAAGACCATGAGTGGTCACACTAATTATGTATTATCGGTGGCTATATCCAGTGATTCAGAGTTCATCGTATCGGGAAGTTAAGATTATACGGTGAGACTATGGGACGTCAAGACAGGTACCTGTAAGACCATGAGTGGTCACACTAGTTATGTATTATCGGTGGCTATATCCAGTGATTCAGAGTTCATCGTATCGGGAAGTTAAGATTATACGGTGAGACTCCGCGACGTCAAGACAGGTACCTGTAAGACCATGAGTGGTCACACTAATTCTGTATTATCTGTGGCTATATCCAGTGATTCAGAGTTCATCGTATCGGGAAGTTATGATAATACGGTGAGACTATGGGACGTCAAGACAGGTACCTGTAAGACCATGAGTGGTCACACTAGTTATGTATTATCGGTGGCTATATTCAGTGATTCAGAGTTCATCGTATCGGGAAGTTAAGATTATACGGTGAGACTATGGGACGTCAAGACAGGTACCTGTAAGACCATGAGTGGTCACACTAGTTATGTATTATCGGTGGCTATATCCAGTGATTCAGAGTTCATCGTATCGGGAAGTTATGATAATACGGTGAGACTATGGGACGTCAAGACAGGTACCTGTAAGACCATGAGTGGTCACACTAGTTATGTATATGCTGTGGCTATATCCAGTGATTCAGAGTTCATCGTATCGGGAAGTTAAGATAATACGGTGAGACTATGGGACGTCAAGACAGGTACCTGTAAGACCATGAGTGGTCACACTAATTCTGTATGATCTGTGGCTATATCCAGTGATTCAGAGTTCATCGTATCGGGAAGTTAAGATTATACGGTGAGACTATGGGACGTCAAGACAAGTACCTGTAAGACCATGAGTGGTCACACTAGTTATGTATCATTTGTGGCTATATTCAGTGATTCAGAGTTCATCGTATCGGGAAGTTATGATAATACGGTGAGACTATGGGACGTCAAGACAGGTACCTGTAAGACCATGAGTGGTCACACTTATTATGTATTATCAGTATCATTATCCAGTGATTCAGAGTTCATCGTATCGGGAAGTTATGATAAGACGGTGAGACTATGGGACGTCAAGACAGGTACCTGTAAGACCATGAGTGGTCACACTAGTTATGTATTATCGGTGGCTATATCCAGTGATTCAGAGTTCATCGTATCGGGAAGTTAAGATTATACGGTGAGACTATGGGACGTCAAGACAGGTACCTGTAAGACCATGAGTGGTCACACTAATTATGTATTATCGGTGGCTATATCCAGTGATTCAGAGTTCATCGTATCGGGAAGTTATGATAATACGGTGAGACTATGGGACGTCAAGACAGGTACCTGTAAGACCATGAGTGGTCACACTAGTTATGTATGATCTGTGGCTATATCCAGTGATTCAGAGTTCATCGTATCGGGAAGTTAAGATAATACGGTGAGACTCCGCGACGTCAAGACAGGTACCTGTAAGACCATGAGTGGTCACACTAGTTATGTATTATCGGTGGCTATATCCAGTGATTCAGAGTTCATCGTATCGGGAAGTTAAGATTATACGGTGAGACTATGGGACGTCAAGACAGGTACCTGTAAGACCATGAGTGGTCACACTAATTATGTATTATCGGTGGCTATATCCAGTGATTCAGAGTTCATCGTATCGGGAAGTTAAGATTATACGGTGAGACTATGGGACGTCAAGACAGGTACCTGTAAGACCATGAGTGGTCACACTAATTATGTATTATCGGTGGCTATATCCAGTGATTCAGAGTTCATCGTATCGGGAAGTTAAGATTATACGGTGAGACTATGGGACGTCAAGACAGGTACCTGTAAGACCATGAGTGGTCACACAGGTTATGTATCATCTGTGGCTATATCCAGTGATTCAGAGTTCATCGTATCGGGAAGTTAAGATTATACGGTGAGACTATGGGACGTCAAAACAGGTACCTGTAAGACCATGAGTGGTCACACTAGTTATGTATATGCTGTGGCTATATCCAGTGATTCAGAGTTCATCGTATCGGGAAGTTAAGATTATACGGTGAGACTATGGGACGTCAAGACAGGTACCTGTAAGACCATGAGTGGTCACACTAATTATGTATTATCGGTGGCTATATCCAGTGATTCAGAGTTCATCGTATCGGGAAGTTAAGATTATACGGTGAGACTATGGGACGTCAAGACAGGTACCTGTAAGACCATGAGTGGTCACACTAGTTATGTATTATCGGTGGCTATATCCAGTGATTCAGAGTTCATCGTATCGGGAAGTTAAGATTATACGGTGAGACTCCGCGACGTCAAGACAGGTACCTGTAAGACCATGAGTGGTCACACTAGTTATGTATTATCGGTGGCTATATCCAGTGATTCAGAGTTCATCGTATCGGGAAGTTAAGATTATACGGTGAGACTATGGGACGTCAAGACAGGTACCTGTAAGACCATGAGTGGTCACACTAGTTATGTATCATCTGTGGCTATATCCAGTGATTCAGAGTTCATCGTATCGGGAAGTTAAGATAATACGGTGAGACTATGGGACGTCAAGACAGGTACCTGTAAGACCATGAGTGGTCACACTAGTTATGTATCATCTGTGGCTATATCCAGTGATTCAGAGTTCATCGTATCGGGAAGTTAAGATTATACGGTGAGACTATGGGACGTCAAGACAGGTACCTGTAAGACCATGAGTGGTCACACTAATTATGTATTATCAGTATCATTATCCAGTGATTCAGAGTTCATCGTATCGGGAAGTTAAGATTATACGGTGAGACTATGGGACGTCAAAACAAGTACCTGTAAGACCATGAGTGGTCACACTAGTTATGTATATGCTGTGGCTATATCCAGTGATTCAGAGTTCATCGTATCGGGAAGTTAAGATAATACGGTGAGACTCCGCGACGTCAAGACAGGTACCTGTAAGACCATGAGTGGTCACACTAGTTATGTATTATCGGTGGCTATATCCAGTGATTCAGAGTTCATCGTATCGGGAAGTTAAGATTATACGGTGAGACTATGGGACGTCAAGACAGGTACCTGTAAGACCATGAGTGGTCACACTAATTATGTATTATCGGTGGCTATATCCAGTGATTCAGAGTTCATCGTATCGGGAAGTTAAGATTATACGGTGAGACTATGGGACGTCAAGACAGGTACCTGTAAGACCATGAGTGGTCACACTAGTTATGTATATGCTTTGGCTATATCCAGTGATTCAGAGTTCATCGTATCGGGAAGTTAAGATAATACGGTGAGACTCCGCGACGTCAAGACAGGTACCTGTAAGACCATGAGTGGTCACACTAGTTATGTATTATCGGTGCTATATCCAGTGATTCAGAGTTCATCGTATCGGGAAGTTAAGATTATACGGTGAGACTATGGGACGTCAAGACAGGTACCTGTAAGACCATGAGTGGTCACACTAGTTATGTATTATCGGTGGCTATATCCAGTGATTCAGAGTTCATCGTATCGGGAAGTTAAGATTATACGGTGAGACTATGGGACGTCAAGACAGGTACCTGTAAGACCATGAGTGGTCACACTAATTCTGTATTATCTGTGGCTATATCCAGTGATTCAGAGTTCATCGTATCGGGAAGTTATGATAATACGGTGAGACTATGGGACGTCAAGACAGGTACCTGTAAGACCATGAGTGGTCACACTAGTTATGTATTATCAGTATCATTATCCAGTGATTCAGAGTTCATCGTATCGGGAAGTTATGATAAGACGGTGAGACTATGGGACGTCAAGACAGGTACCTGTAAGACCATGAGTGGTCACACTAGTTATGTATTATCGGTGGCTATATCCAGTGATTCAGAGTTCATCGTATCGGGAAGTTATGATAATACGGTGAGACTATGGGACGTCAAGACAGGTACCTGTAAGACCATGAGTGGTCACACTAGTTATGTATATGCTGTGGCTATATCCAGTGATTCAGAGTTCATCGTATCGGGAAGTTAAGATAATACGGTGAGACTCCGCGACGTCAAGACAGGTACCTGTAAGACCATGAGTGGTCACACTAGTTATGTATTATCGGTGGCTATATCCAGTGATTCAGAGTTCATCGTATCGGGAAGTTAAGATTATACGGTGAGACTATGGGACGTCAAGACAGGTACCTGTAAGACCATGAGTGGTCACACTAGTTATGTATTATCGGTGGCTATATCCAGTGATTCAGAGTTCATCGTATCGGGAAGTTAAGATTATACGGTGAGACTATGGGACGTCAAGACAGGTACCTGTAAGACCATGAGTGGTCACACTAATTCTGTATGATCTGTGGCTATATCCAGTGATTCAGAGTTCATCGTATCGGGAAGTTAAGATTATACGGTGAGACTATGGGACGTCAAGACAGGTACCTGTAAGACCATGAGTGGTCACACTAATTCTGTATGATCTGTGGCTATATCCAGTGATTCAGAGTTCATCGTATCGGGAAGTTAAGATTATACGGTGAGACTATGGGACGTCAAGACAGGTACCTGTAAGATTATGAGTGGTCACACTAGTTATGTATGATCTGTGGCTATATCCAGTGATTCAGAGTTCATCGTATCGGGAAGTTAAGATTATACGGTGAGACTATGGGACGTCAAGACAAGTACCTGTAAGACCATGAGTGGTCACACTAGTTATGTATCATTTGTGGCTATATTCAGTGATTCAGAGTTCATCGTATCGGGAAGTTATGATAATACGGTGAGACTATGGGACGTCAAGACAGGTACCTGTAAGACCATGAGTGGTCACACTTATTATGTATTATCAGTATCATTATCCAGTGATTCAGAGTTCATCGTATCGGGAAGTTATGATAAGACGGTGAGACTATGGGACGTCAAGACAGGTACCTGTAAGACCATGAGTGGTCACACAGATTATGTAAGATCTGTGGCTATATCCAGTGATTCAGAGTTCATCGTATCGGGAAGTTATGATTATACGGTGAGACTATGGGACGTCAAGACAGGTACCTGTAAGACCATGAGTGGTCACACAGATTATGTAAGATTTTTGGTTATATTCAGTGATTCAGAGTTCATCGTATCGGGAAGTTATGATAATACGGTGAGACTATGGGACGTCAAGACAGGTACCTGTAAGACCATGAGTGGTCACACTTATTATGTATTATCAGTATCATTATCCAGTGATTCAGAGTTCATCGTATCGGGAAGTTAAGATTATACGGTGAGACTATAGGACGTCAAAACAAGTACCTGTAAGACCATGAGTGGTCACACAGATTTGTAAGATTTTTGGTTATATCCAGTGATTCAGAGTTCATCGTATCGGGAAGTTATGATTATACGGTGAGACTATGGGACGTCAAGACAGGTACCTGTAAGACCATGAGTGGTCACACTAGTTATGTATCATCTGTGGCTATATCCAGTGATTCAGAGTTCATCGTATCGGGAAGTTATGATTATACGGTGAGACTATGGGACGTCAAGACAGGTACCTGTAAGACCATGAGTGGTCACACTAATTCTGTATGATCTGTGGCTATATCCAGTGATTCAGAGTTCATCGTATCGGGAAGTTAAGATTATACGGTGAGACTATGGGACGTCAAGACAGGTACCTGTAAGATTATGAGTGGTCACACTAGTTATGTATGATCTGTGGCTATATCCAGTGATTCAGAGTTCATCGTATCGGGAAGTTAAGATTATACGGTGAGACTATGGGACGTCAAGACAAGTACCTGTAAGACCATGAGTGGTCACACTAGTTATGTATCATTTGTGGCTATATTCAGTGATTCAGAGTTCATCGTATCGGGAAGTTATGATAATACGGTGAGACTATGGGACGTCAAGACAGGTACCTGTAAGACCATGAGTGGTCACACTTATTATGTATTATCAGTATCATTATCCAGTGATTCAGAGTTCATCGTATCGGGAAGTTATGATAAGACGGTGAGACTATGGGACGTCAAGACAGGTACCTGTAAGACCATGAGTGGTCACACAGATTATGTAAGATCTGTGGCTATATCCAGTGATTCAGAGTTCATCGTATCGGGAAGTTATGATTATACGGTGAGACTATGGGACGTCAAGACAGGTACCTGTAAGACCATGAGTGGTCACACTAGTTATGTATCATCTGTGGCTATATCCAGTGATTCAGAGTTCATCGTATCGGGAAGTTATGATTATACGGTGAGACTATGGGACGTCAAGACAGGTACCTGTAAGACCATGAGTGGTCACACAGATTATGTAAGATTTTTGGTTATATTCAGTGATTCAGAGTTCATCGTATCGGGAAGTTATGATAATACGGTGAGACTATGGGACGTCAAGACAGGTACCTGTAAGACCATGAGTGGTCACACTTATTATGTATTATCAGTATCATTATCCAGTGATTCAGAGTTCATCGTATCGGGAAGTTAAGATTATACGGTGAGACTATAGGACGTCAAAACAAGTACCTGTAAGACCATGAGTGGTCACACAGATTTGTAAGATTTTTGGTTATATCCAGTGATTCAGAGTTCATCGTATCGGGAAGTTATGATTATACGGTGAGACTATGGGACGTCAAGACAGGTACCTGTAAGACCATGAGTGGTCACACTAGTTATGTATCATCTGTGGCTATATCCAGTGATTCAGAGTTCATCGTATCGGGAAGTTATGATTATACGGTGAGACTATGGGACGTCAAGACAGGTACCTGTAAGACCATGAGTGGTCACACAGATTATGTAAGATTTTTGGTTATATCCAGTGATTCAGAGTTCATCGTATCGGGAAGTTATGATTATACGGTGAGACTATGGGACGTCAAGACAGGTACCTGTAAGACCATGAGTGGTCACACAGATTATGTAAGATCTGTGGCTATATCCAGTGATTCAGAGTTCATCGTATCGGGAAGTGATGATAAGACGGTGAGACTATGGGACGTCAAGACAGGTACCTGTAAGACCATGAGTGGTCACACTAGTTATGTAAGATCTGTGGCTATATCCAGTGATTCAGAGTTCATCGTATCGGGAAGTTATGATTATACGGTGAGACTATGGGACGTCAAGACAGGTACCTGTAAGACCATGAGTGGTCACACAGATTATGTAAGATCTGTGGCTATATCCAGTGATTCAGAGTTCATCGTATCGGGAAGTGATGATAATACGGTGAGACTATGGGACGTCAAGACAGGTACCTGTAAGACCATGAGTGGTCACACTAGTTATGTAAGATCTGTGGCTATATCCAGTGATTCAGAGTTCATCGTATCGGGAAGTTATGATTATACGGTGAGACTATGGGACGTCAAGACAGGTACCTGTAAGACCATGAGTGGTCACTTTTGTGTTGTATATGCTGTGGCTATATCCAGTGATTCAGAGTTCATCGTATCGGGAAGTTATGATTATACGGTGAGACTATGGGACGTCAAGACAGGTACCTGTAAGACCATGAGTGGTCACACAGATTATGTAAGATCTGTGGCTATATCCAGTGATTCAGAGTTCATCGTATCGGGAAGTGATGATAAGACGGTGAGACTATGGGACGTCAAGACAGGTACCTGTAAGACCATGAGTGGTCACACTAGTTATGTAAGATCTGTGGCTATATCCAGTGATTCAGAGTTCATCGTATCGGGAAGTTATGATTATACGGTGAGACTATGGGACGTCAAGACAGGTACCTGTAAGACCATGAGTGGTCACTTTTGTGTTGTATATGCTGTGGCTATATCCAGTGATTCAGAGTTCATCGTATCGGGAAGTGATGATTATACGGTGAGACTATGGGACGTCAAGACAGGTACCTGTAAGACAATGAGTGGTCACACAAATTATGTATGATCTGTGGATATATCCAGTGATTCAGAGTTCATCGTATCGGGAAGTTATGATTATACGGTGAGACTATGGGACGTCAAGACAGGTACCTGTAAGACCATGAGTGGTCACTTTTGTGTTGTATATGCTGTGGCTATATCCAGTGATTCAGAGTTCATCGTATCGGGAAGTTATGATTATACGGTGAGACTATGGGACGTCAAGACAGGTACCTGTAAGACAATGAGTGGTCACACAGATTATGTAAATGCTGTGGCTATATCCAGTGATTCAGAGTTCATCGTATCGGGAAGTTATGATTATACGGTGAGACTATGGGAAGTCAAGACAGGTACCTGTAAGACCATGAGTGGTCACACAGATTATGTAAGATCTGTGGCTATATCCAGTGATTCAGAGTTCATCGTATCGGGAAGTTATGATTATACGGTGAGACTATGGGACGTCAAGACAGGTACCTGTAAGACCATGAGTGGTCACACTAGTTATGTATCATCTGTGGCTATATCCAGTGATTCAGAGTTCATCGTATCGGGAAGTTATGATAATACGGTGAGACTATGGGACGTCAAGACAGGTACCTGTAAGACCATGAGTGGTCACACTTATTATGTATTATCAGTATCATTATCCAGTGATTCAGAGTTCATCGTATCGGGAAGTTATGATAAGACGGTGAGACTATGGGACGTCAAGACAGGTACCTGTAAGACCATGAGTGGTCACACAGATTATGTAAGATCTGTGGCTATATCCAGTGATTCAGAGTTCATCGTATCGGGAAGTTATGATTATACGGTGAGACTATGGGACGTCAAGACAGGTACCTGTAAGACCATGAGTGGTCACACTAGTTATGTATCATCTGTGGCTATATCCAGTGATTCAGAGTTCATCGTATCGGGAAGTTATGATTATACGGTGAGACTATGGGACGTCAAGACAGGTACCTGTAAGACCATGAGTGGTCACACTAGTTATGTATTATCAGTATCATTATCCAGTGATTCAGAGTTCATCGTATCGGGAAGTTATGATAATACGGTGAGACTATGGGACGTCAAGACAGGTACCTGTAAGACCATGAGTGGTCACACTTATTATGTATTATCAGTATCATTATCCAGTGATTCAGAGTTCATCGTATCGGGAAGTTAAGATTATACGGTGAGACTATAGGACGTCAAAACAAGTACCTGTAAGACCATGAGTGGTCACACAGATTTGTAAGATTTTTGGTTATATCCAGTGATTCAGAGTTCATCGTATCGGGAAGTTATGATTATACGGTGAGACTATGGGACGTCAAGACAGGTACCTGTAAGACCATGAGTGGTCACACTAGTTATGTATCATCTGTGGCTATATCCAGTGATTCAGAGTTCATCGTATCGGGAAGTTATGATTATACGGTGAGACTATGGGACGTCAAGACAGGTACCTGTAAGACCATGAGTGGTCACACAGATTATGTAAGATTTTTGGTTATATCCAGTGATTCAGAGTTCATCGTATCGGGAAGTTATGATTATACGGTGAGACTATGGGACGTCAAGACAGGTACCTGTAAGACCATGAGTGGTCACACAGATTATGTAAGATTTTTGGTTATATTCAGTGATTCAGAGTTCATCGTATCGGGAAGTTATGATAATACGGTGAGACTATGGGACGTCAAGACAGGTACCTGTAAGACCATGAGTGGTCACACTTATTATGTATTATCAGTATCATTATCCAGTGATTCAGAGTTCATCGTATCGGGAAGTTAAGATTATACGGTGAGACTATAGGACGTCAAAACAAGTACCTGTAAGACCATGAGTGGTCACACAGATTTGTAAGATTTTTGGTTATATCCAGTGATTCAGAGTTCATCGTATCGGGAAGTTATGATTATACGGTGAGACTATGGGACGTCAAGACAGGTACCTGTAAGACCATGAGTGGTCACACTAGTTATGTATCATCTGTGGCTATATCCAGTGATTCAGAGTTCATCGTATCGGGAAGTTATGATTATACGGTGAGACTATGGGACGTCAAGACAGGTACCTGTAAGACCATGAGTGGTCACACAGATTATGTAAGATTTTTGGTTATATCCAGTGATTCAGAGTTCATCGTATCGGGAAGTTATGATTATACGGTGAGACTATGGGACGTCAAGACAGGTACCTGTAAGACCATGAGTGGTCACACAGATTATGTAAGATCTGTGGCTATATCCAGTGATTCAGAGTTCATCGTATCGGGAAGTGATGATAAGACGGTGAGACTATGGGACGTCAAGACAGGTACCTGTAAGACCATGAGTGGTCACACTAGTTATGTAAGATCTGTGGCTATATCCAGTGATTCAGAGTTCATCGTATCGGGAAGTTATGATTATACGGTGAGACTATGGGACGTCAAGACAGGTACCTGTAAGACCATGAGTGGTCACACAGATTATGTAAGATCTGTGGCTATATCCAGTGATTCAGAGTTCATCGTATCGGGAAGTGATGATAATACGGTGAGACTATGGGACGTCAAGACAGGTACCTGTAAGACCATGAGTGGTCACACTAGTTATGTAAGATCTGTGGCTATATCCAGTGATTCAGAGTTCATCGTATCGGGAAGTTATGATTATACGGTGAGACTATGGGACGTCAAGACAGGTACCTGTAATACCATGAGTGGTCACACAGATTATGTATGATCTTTGGCTATATCCAGTGATTCAGAGTTCATCGTATCGGGAAGTGATGATTATACGGTGAGACTATGGGACGTCAAGACAGGTACCTGTAAGACCATGAGTGGTCACACAGATTATGTAAGATCTGTGGCTATATCCAGTGATTCAGAGTTCATCGTATCGGGAAGTGATGATAAGACGGTGAGACTATGGGACGTCAAGACAGGTACCTGTAAGACCATGAGTGGTCACACTAGTTATGTAAGATCTGTGGCTATATCCAGTGATTCAGAGTTCATCGTATCGGGAAGTTATGATTATACGGTGAGACTATGGGACGTCAAGACAGGTACCTGTAAGACCATGAGTGGTCACTTTTGTGTTGTATATGCTGTGGCTATATCCAGTGATTCAGAGTTCATCGTATCGGGAAGTGATGATTATACGGTGAGACTATGGGACGTCAAGACAGGTACCTGTAAGACAATGAGTGGTCACACAAATTATGTATGATCTGTGGATATATCCAGTGATTCAGAGTTCATCGTATCGGGAAGTTATGATTATACGGTGAGACTATGGGACGTCAAGACAGGTACCTGTAAGACCATGAGTGGTCACTTTTGTGTTGTATATGCTGTGGCTATATCCAGTGATTCAGAGTTCATCGTATCGGGAAGTTATGATTATACGGTGAGACTATGGGACGTCAAGACAGGTACCTGTAAGACAATGAGTGGTCACACAGATTATGTAAATGCTGTGGCTATATCCAGTGATTCAGAGTTCATCGTATCGGGAAGTTATGATTATACGGTGAGACTATGGGAAGTCAAGACAGGTACCTGTAAGACCATGAGTGGTCACACAGATTATGTAAGATCTGTGGCTATATCCAGTGATTCAGAGTTCATCGTATCGGGAAGTTATGATTATACGGTGAGACTATGGGACGTCAAGACAGGTACCTGTAAGACCATGAGTGGTCACACTAGTTATGTATCATCTGTGGCTATATCCAGTGATTCAGAGTTCATCGTATCGGGAAGTTATGATAAGACGGTGAGACTATGGGACGTCAAGACAGGTATCTTTAGCATTATGAGTATAGTGTGTCATTAGTAAAAAATTAATTTTGTTTTTGTTGAAAATAATTGAATTTTCAAATCTTCCTGGACTATTTTTAAGCGTGATAGTTTGAAATTTTATAATTGCATATATTTTTTGCCTACAAATCAAAATTCAAATTTTATAATGACATTGCATATGAAATCCTTAATTAAAAAAAAAAATTCGAACGAACCCTATTATAATTTTTGACGACTTCAATGCTTTACTTTCTTACTATGGTAATAAGTCATCACAAATCAATATTTAGACTTAAAGATTACAAGACTTTATAGAGCAAATGAATTAACTGATTTTAATGATATTGAGTCCAACACATTTTTTTTTTGAAACAAATATTAGTGCTATTGTATTGACTTCTTATTTGCAAATTAACATTTAAATTCTCATGATTTCGTTGACTATAAATTTATCCAAGATTGGGGTTGTTTTTTTGATAATTTTCTACTAAGTATTATATTTAATTATAATTTAAAAAGAAGTGAATAAGATTAAAAATAACGATTACTCTTTAAATTTTTTAAATTATAGAATCTGAACACGAGAAACTTTTATTAAACTATTTTTTGGATAATTTTATAAATTCTAGTAACTTTATTAAAATGATGTTTACAATTAGTTTCTATTCATCTTTGATCTTATTAGTTTGATGCTTAGATTGTGGTTGTATCTTAAAATCAAAGAAAAAACTATTATCAATTGCCAAGTTACTTTGCTACGTTTTTTGTTCAAGCAAAAAGGATAATATTGCATATTAGAACCCATTAGCTTTGTATGGACGGCGTAAAAAAGAAGTTACTAAATTTTACTAGCTTAAAATTTAATCTTTTAAGCATTATCTTCACAAATTTTGGAAATGAAAAAGATAAAAAGCTAAGGAAAAACATAAAGATCTAAAAAATAATGCTTAAATAATGTTTAAACAAGCAAAGAATCTAATAAACCTTAAAATTCGTAATTAGATGAATTTTAACTTTAACTAACAACAGCAATTTGAAAATTGGCAAACTAACGTTTTTGATAAACATTCTAAAATAAGCAAGATAGATTTTAACTTCTCAAATAAAAAAATAGATGGAATATTTAGAAATAAATCTTTTATCTTAAATTAGGAATTAAGTCATTTATAAAATATACCTCTTTTTACGTGATTTGAAATTAAAAAAATTATATCTTAGCTTGTAAATAATAAAGCTACAGTTAATGAAGGTCTAAAAGCTGAGCTTATTAAATATGGAGGTTAAGATTTCCATTAAATTATTACAAGTTTCATTAATAACATGCTTAGAACATTTAAAATACCTAATGCAATGAAAAAAATAAACATTCTTCCGATTTTCAAAAAGGGAAACAAAATTAATTGATGTAATTGACGACCTATCGCTTTATTGAACTGTCTACTTAAAATTTATGATAAAGCACTAACATAAAGAATTTAACATTATATTTATGAACGAAACATTTTGCATCCAGCCTAATTTGGATTTATTCGTAAACGCTCCACTATTTAGCAAATTTGAACAATTTAGTAAATTATAGACTTGCATCGTAGATGATCTCATAAAAAGTAATTAATTGCTACTTTAATAGATGGAGAAAAAATGTTTGATAGCATATCTAGAAAATTACTTTTTGGCCATCTTAGAAGACTTAGGTTACCTTTGGACCTAATATTGGCACTAGAATCTTTTTATGATAATGTTGATGCGAAGTTTATAATTTATGGATATCTTACAAGAACAACTAAATATAACAATGAAGTATTATAAGGAAGTAGTCATGCACCTGTACTTACAATTTTATACTATTATATTGCTATAAGATATTTAGAAGATAATCAGAAGAAATCAGGATTTCAAATCTTATCTAAAACTTTCGTAGTACGAGCCTTTGCTGACGACTTAATCCAATTGTCCTCTTCCTAGAAAAATGCCTAAAAAGTATTATAAGCTACATCTACAGTTTTTGATTGAGTAAAACTTGCAATTAATGTAGATAAATGTGAAGTAATAGAATTCTGAAAAAAAATAAATGAAAAAAAAGATAACCTTCTATTACTCTAAAGTTCAATGGAATTTCAATTGCTTAAAAAGATGAAGTTAACTATTTAGGATATTAGTTAGGAATAAAATAAAATTAAAAATTACATTGTACAGCAGTAGCTATCAAACACAGAGTAGCTATTTAAAAAGTTACTGTAATACTTTCTAAATATGTTTTAGTATCCCCTCTCAGCTTCAAAATTCTTTATAGAACTTTTATTTTGCCTAAAGTTTAATATGGAAGTGATATTACTCCGTGAGCTACTATTTCTGGAATTAAAGGAATAAAAAGCAAGATAGCAAAATGTAAAGGTTTATTTCAAGATAGGTGTTTAGATCTTAAGAATTCACATTCAATGATTTATGCTTTATTGATCTAAGCTGGCTTCCTTTTACACATAAGGTAACTCCAAATTTAATGCACTTTTATTAAAAATTAATATAATACAGTAAAGAAAATCCTAACTTAGACACTGCTTTTTTATTAGAAAAATGCACTAAATTTAATTTACCATACTAGAAACATATAAAGAAATATATCGTATTGTATAATTTTGACATGTCACATGTTTAGAATAATATGGATTTTTATAAACTCACGGAATAAAAAATAAAACATAAATTCTTAATGGAATGTCTCTCTAGAAATACACTTATGCCAATAGCAAAAATAATTATAGACTAACTAGAAAATAATTAAAGTGTATTTCCTGAAAATACTTACACTAAATATAATAAACACTATATTAGAGAGACTATTTCCATCTATAGACTAAGAAATTTTTCTTTTAATTTTCAATAAGAACTCAGTAATCTCTACATTAACGTTAGATATAGCATTATTTGTTTATGTGGCTAAGACTTTGATGAAACTGATCATATTTTTGAATGCTAATACTATGCAGATATTATTGAGGAATTCGAAAGTCATAAAACTCTTAAAGAAAAAGACAAAAAGAAACTAATTCTTTATGACTAAAACTATATAAGCAAACATCTTCCAAAAAATCAAATTCCTAAAATAGACAAATTAATCAAAAATTTTAATTTCAAATTACTCAAAAAGCGTCTTGAAATGTTTAAACTACAAGATGAGTTGTTAGAAGAGCTTCTAGAGGGAAAAAAAGAAAAATTTAATCAAGAAAATAAATAAAAATATATGATAGTGAAAGAGCAAGAAGAAACTTGATTGGCATTTGCAAACTTTTATCTTTCAACATATTTTTAATATTTATAGTCTAAGCGATATCTATTGCAACTATGTCTCACTATTCTTAAATATTGAAAATATTATATTTAAATTAATTAATTAATAAATTGGAAATCATGCAGCTTAGATCATTAAGAGCTGTAATAGATGGACCTTTTTGCGCATAAAACGAAATCCTGGAGAATAATGAACTGCATTTTCTTAAACTACAATACTATATGTGTTAACGTATGTTAATGTTCAGAAGAAAATTACTCCTAAACTAAGAATCAACATTGGATGGATGAATATGTCAATTAACAAAGAGGAATAAGTATATATTTGAAACATAACTCAAGGAAGGTAATGGAGGCACTACAGCTCAATGACGAAATAAAAATACAAGAAAAATGAAAAGGAATAGATGGAAAATTAATGATAAAAAGCGATAAAGTTCCATAATGATGTAAATTCCATTACACGAATGTAGAATATGATCACCTGCAAAAAATTAGACTGAATTAATTGAACAATTCATACAAGGAATACCAAACTATCCAAGATTCAACAAACACAGAAAACAGGAAATATGATACTTATTTAGGCAACGGGCCAAATGTAATGGAGCAGCATAGGCAATGAAAGAAAAAAATCTAATAGAGAGTGAAGCATGCTAATTCTGCAATTATAGAAAGGAAGATGAGATCCGTATAATAGAAGATTGCAGATAATACAAAGAAGAAAGAGAATAGTTAATAGAAAATCTTGAGAACGTAAATATCAGTAATAACTAATAAAAATAAGCCTTCTTAAACTCAGGCTTGAAGAAATAGTGTGAGGAAATTACAAATTCGAAAATCTGATACGAACTCTACAAGTAATCAAAAGAAAAGAAATAGATTGTCACATTAAAAATTTTCTGCAAGATATATAAAAGAAAATAAAATGGGGTTATATTTAAAAAATTCTTCCTTATTAGAAAAAAACGGTAAAGACTATAGAGCAGGATCCAACGAGCATATTTGAATTTATAATCATTTATCAAGAGGACAAAAATAAAAATATTATTTAGCAACTTTATAACAATTCTAAGAAAATGTGGAAAGGAACTTGCGATACCCTCAGAAAAGACTAACAGATAGCTTAACTATCTAAAGACAAATGAAAGAGTTGGAAAAGTAATTGATAGAAATAGAATTCTACTGTTTTAAAAAGACCTAATGATGGAGATTGAATCTAATTATTCAGATTAGGATATAATGAATCTATTGGAAGAAAAATTAGAATAAATGGAAGAAAATTTAGAAGATTCTGGTCTGATAAGATAATTTCCAAGAATACCCTTACTTTTGATTTTCTCTTAATTTATGATGAAACCACATAAATTAATTGATTGGTAAATTAATTCATTCATTCATAAACTCTTTCTTCAGCAATTATAGTTTTTTTTTTATTTTTTGATCTTAATCGCTTGTTCATTTCTACACTTATTTTTTTAATTACTTTTAAACTTCGATTTTTTTTCGTTTCATTTATAACTTTCTTATGTTGTCGATTTATATGCCTTTTATCATCTAAAACAGATTTAATTTTTTATTGTTTATTTCTTTTTCTTTTAAGATTTCTGATAATTTCCTTTTTCAATCATCATTTTTTCTGTTTTTTCTCTATTGTAGCCATTTGAGTTTATAATTTTTGCTTATTTTTTATTTTTTTTTGTGGTCTTATATTAATTTCTATCTGATTTGTTTGCATGCTTTAAGTGTTGTTGGTTTGATCTTATGAAGTACTTCAAAAAGCATTTAATTTTCTTTAATGGAAGTAAAGTTTTATTGTTATTTTTTTAATTTATTTATTTAAAAAAAAATTGGATTATAGAGCGCGTAGCACTCTCGTTGATGCGAAGCTCTTTAAATTAATTTTATTTAATGTTGAAAAAAAATTAATGTCTCTCTGTCCTTGTTTTCTCTTCCTGCAGTACGTCCCTGTAGTTTTTCCTTCCAAAGCATAGGATGCAATATGCAATTACGGGTACACTTCCCCGACCTATAATGAAGAAAGTTTCCTCCTGGCATTCAGAGTTCTTCAGCTTGTTACATCGTCTTTCTCTTGTCATTGATTTCTCTTTCTCCGATTTATCCTCCGTCTGCGCTTATTTTTTATTTGCCTTGCTGGACCTCCAAGCAACATCCGAAGGAAAGGGCTTTCCACCCTATTTAAATTTTAATAGTTAATATCTTGATTTTATTTTATTTAGTCAGTTATTAGTCTTTATAAATTCTTAATTTTGGTTAAACATGAATTAAACTATCTGTTTTTATTTATACTTTTTTTTCAGTTGTAATTACTTCGACTTTTTGTGACATTTGGTTATTTTTTATGTTTTAAGCTTAGTCTCTGATATTAAAGTTTCGAATATTTAAGAAGCATTTCATTTTTTTTTTCTGGTTAATTGGGAAGTTATTGTTAAGTTTAATAAGAATATTTTTTTTTAAAAGATGACGTGGTTATAAATATAGTATTTTCATTCTTATTCTTATAATATATAAGTTTTATAAATTTTTTTTGTGATTTTATAAAACATTTTTTGTTTAATTTATATATTTTTTTTAATAATTTCTCATCGAATATATATACAAATATTATTTTCATATATTAATTTATTTTTAATATGTTTTTGTTGATAGTTATAATTTGTTAAATTTCCATAATAATATTTATATTAAAAAAATGAATGTCGTCAGTTGTCAGGATAATCAATGAACATTTGGTGTAGTGTATACTACATAACAAGTAATCTCTCACAATAAATTGTCACCACAAAAAACAGTGGACAAGTTAGGAAGAGATAACCCTAACTTTCTTAAGAATTCTCACAAGATGTAAAAACGTTTTACTTACAGTTATACTGACAACTTAATAATTTTTTTTTCTAAATTTTTTTATTTAAGAAGACAAGTACATCTAAGTTAAGAGTCGAGAATAATCTTTATTAAGAATATTTCCCATTTATTGAAGGTGACATATCTCATTGGATTAATAAAATTATAACAAGAAACATGTAAACATTTTTCTTAATTTTAAATATTAATTACGAAAGTGCTGAGTGATAAAGAGGTGATTCGCAATATATAATAATTTTTATTTATTTTTCTTTCTTTTTTTATCTCTTTGTACTTAAATTAAATTAAAAATTTTATGGATAATGGAATGTTTCCTTAATAGGTCCATAACTTCCTGCATTACCTTTTACAGGGTCTCGAACTCGTCGGTGTCTCCACCCAAGTTCACTTCCGAGCTTTCCGAATGGTCTTGGAGTTATCTTTTTTCTTCAAAGCTAACCATCCGAGGAAGGATAAAAATTTGTCAGTTCTTTCCAAATATATTTTTTTATTTACCAATTCCTCCTACAATTTTTTTCATAAGTGGAATAAACTGCCGCATATATAACATTTTTTCTTAAAAAATTTTTCTGTCGTCATAGGTTATTCTTCTATTACCATTGAATCATTATTTCTTTTTAGGTCTTATTCCTCTAATTTTCCTAGTCTCTTTTTTTAATTCCGTTATTTATTAAAGTGCGTTTTCATACTTTAAGTAATCTGTTCCCATTTATTCATCAATTCTTACTATATCGCATTCTATTTCTTAATATCTGTTGTTAATGTCCTCTTTGGTCACAAATTAATCATGCGGTCTCTCGTCATAGACATGATCTTATAAGTCTTATTGTAAACTTATGACGTAATGTTCGAGGTTCTCTACCTTATCAATGTAATCAAAAATGATTTAAACAAGAGACTTTTTATCTATGTTCATAAGTTGCTCAAAGGTGTATCTTTTTTTTTGAAATCTTGGATGGATATTATTTTTCTTCTGAGATTTTACAATATTATTTCTTTTTTGTCTTCGTTGGAGTTCATTAGAGCTGGAAAGATTGATCTAAGGAGCTACGAGAAGCCTTTTAGTCGAGAAAGTCTTTGTTCCATTCCGCCATCTTTTTTATCATCTCTTTGTACTTAAGTCATTAAAATATTATAATTATATATTGGAATTTTTTTTTATGATATCATATTTCTTTATTTTTTTTTCTTAATTATAATATTTTCAGAATATTCTTATATTATATTTTAGAATTTGACTTTTAATTATTTACATTTTAGTTTTATATATTTCTTTAAGTTTTAATTTTTTATTTTTTTTAAATTCATAATACTAAAATATTTCGAGTATCTTATTAATATTTAAAATTCTATTTTAAAATTTTTAATTTTTTTATGTTAAATCTTTTTTTTAAATAATAATAATAATTTTTCAATTTTTATTTCAATATAATTAGTTTCTATATACTAAATTTTTTTTTATCTTTATAAATGGATAGCAATCAGTGTCCAAACTGTAAAGAGCAATTTGATTAAGACAAGCGAGTATCTAAGCAAATACCATGTGGTTGTATTTCATGTTTAATTTGTCTTAAAGCAGTTTATTAATTTACTTAAGAAATCAAATGCAAAGTACATCGTTAAATCTATGACATAAATCCTGAAGAGTTACAAGGGTATCAAGTTTAAGAGCAAGTTCATTAAGAAATACCGCAGCAATAAGAAACAATAAATGATCAAATACAGATTAATGAGTAGTTCAAGTGGTTATAGGACTAATATGAGTAAAAATAGAATTAATTTCATATGATTAAAAAGATAATATACGACAGCGATCAACTTATAAAGCATATCTAGTCGTTATCGGTTCAGTAAGTATTCAAGACTTTAATCAATTCACTTTCTCTAAGCAACAGTGAAATAAAGAATTTATTGAATCGTTTAGCTACTCTTCAAGCCACAAATCAAGTGTAATAGTAATAGACCTTAGCGACGAGTTAGTAACAATAAAACTAAGGACAAAATGGGTAAGCTCAAGAATAATTTTAGTAAATATTGCGAGAGATAGAAAATCTTAAGAAAAATTTAAGTTAGCAAATAGACTTGTAAACTTTAAGAAATAATATTCAGACATGTATGTTCAATCTTTTTACATATTTAAGAGAAAATGACAATGGTTAGTATTTAACATTGAATAAGGCAGACTAGTTAGTAGAAAAGTATTTCAAGCAATTTAAAGTGATAAGAGGATGTTTTTAAGTATCAAAACATGTTGTTCAATAATAAGGTTAAACAAGCTCAAAAAATAATGACCATCGAATTAAATAAGAAACTTAGATTATCCAGTATCAATAATAAGATTAAGTAATTGATTTAACATAACGAATTCAATAAGTTCAAGTTAAAGATTCTTTAGTTAAGTTAGTTCTATCATAAAAGGAGAGATAAATAGTATAAACCAGAGAGTTAGTCTAAGTAATAGAGTAAAGCTTACTAAATTTGTAGAATGCATTTAAAAATGAAAGTCAATTAAATTAAGTTTGTTAAGAGTAATAGAACTTGATCAAGTATACAATATAAGATTTCGAAAATTTAACTTTCGAAAATTTAAATAAGTTTTTAAACTAGATAAAGGAAGAGAATTTCAATATATAAAATTTGAAAAACAATCCATTTAACAAGCCAGGTTTGATTAACTAAATATAAATCTTATTATAATTATCATAAGTAGCTGACTAATAAATTCATGACAAGTTATATTAGTTAATCTAGTTGTGTAGATCTCAACAAGGAATATCGTAAGCAGCTTCAAACGGTGTAACTTTATTGAACTTCATGAACTTCTAATTCGCGAATTAAAACTACTCAAATGCTGACTTTATTAACTCGGACATCTCAGACACCACCTTCACCTCCTGTAATTTCTCAAACACCAACCTAACTACCGCCAACTTCCGCAATACCAAATTTATCAACTGCGACCTCTCCAACGCTAACCTCTCATCCATAATCACGGAACACCCTCACATATACACTGGACATACAGCAGCTGTCACTTCAGTTGCCATCTCACCAAACAATGAGTTAATCGTATCGGGAAGTAGAGATAAGACGGTGAGACTATGGAACGTCAAGACAGGTACCTGTAAGACCATGAGTGGTCACACAGATTCTGTAAGATCTGTGGCTATATCCAGTGATTCAGAGTTCATCGTATCGGGAAGTAGAGATAAGACGGTGAGACTATGGAACGTCAAGACAGGTACCTGTAAGACCATGAGTGGTCACACAGATTCTGTATATGCTGTGGCTATATCCAGTGATTCAGAGTTCATCGTATCGGGAAGTAGAGATAAGACGGTGAGACTATGGAACGTCAAGACAGGTACCTGTAAGACCATGAGTGGTCACACAGATTCTGTATATGCTGTGGCTATATCCAGTGATTCAGAGTTCATCGTATCGGGAAGTTATGATAAGACGGTGAGACTATGGGACGTCAAGACAGGTACCTGTAAGACCATGAGTGGTCACACAGATTCTGTATATACTGTGGCTATATCCAGTGATTCAGAGTTCATCGTATCGGGAAGTTATGATAAGACGGTGAGACTATGGAACTCTAAGACACAATAATGTATAAGGATTTTTTCGGGACATACTTCATATGTGGAGTCAGTTATTTTTTCAATGGACAATAAGCTTATTTTATCTGGATCACATGACAAGACCATAAGAATCTGAAATATCAATAATGGATAGTGTATCTGTGTACTATTGGGTCATACGGACACTGTTGGTAGTTTATCATTATCTAAGGACGACTAGTGGTTGGTATCGAGCAACTAAAGTTAATTCGATTGATAAGTTTAATCAAAAGACTACAACATCCGAAGATTGAACATAGGAAGGCTATTGAATGGAGAATAGTCTAATAACTAATAACAGGTAAGTGCAATTCTAGCAGCTATAAATTATTTAGACTGACTGGAACAAAGTATATGCTGACTATGGATTAAGATTTTAGAACTGTGTAATGGCTAATACTATAATGAGTGTGGAGGACAAGTAGAGGTACATCAAGTGATCTTTATGAATTTAAACTATTTAATTTTATTACATTTAAGATTTTGAATTTTTTAAGTCTTTATTCTAGTTAAGTATGTTCTTACTCTTAATAATATTATTACAACTAAAGTTTAAAATTTTAAAGTTCTTAATTTTTCCTAAGTCTTTTTTTTCTGATCTTAGTTATTTTTATTAATAATTTTTTTAATTTAATTTTAAAATCAAGTGTTAGAGTAACTAACAATTTTCTAGTGTTAGAAAATTTTTGAGGTATGTACCAGAGTTAATAAATCTTAAATTTTTCTAGTGTTAGAAAATTTTTCGAAGTACGTACCAGAGCTAAAAATTTTAAATTTTTCAGAGACAGAAAAAATTTTTGAGGTATGCACTAGAGTAAAAATATTTAAATTTTTCCTGCGTAAGGAAAAATTTTTGAGGTATGTTCTCAGCTAAAAAATTATAAATTTTCAAGTGTTAGGAAAATTTTTGAGTTATGTGCTGATCTAAAATTTTTTTAATTTTATATTATAGGCTTAGAATTTTGTTTGAGTTACGTGATAGCGCGAAGTTTTTTTTTTAATTTGTTATAAAATTTAATTACGTTCGTTATAATTTTTAAGTTGCAAAATGTAATTTTCCGATAGGAAAAATGTAGAATACTATATTTGAATGATAGCAGATTAAATTTGCATGAGTTATAAGCCCTGAAATCGTGAAAAACGTCAAAGCCTTTTTTTGCTCAGCGTTTTACACTATAGGGGTGAGTTGGGACGGAACAAGCTGGGGGATTTCGGGATTAGTAGAGGGTCAGAAAGGAATAAATTTTTTTAAGAAAAAGTTTTAAAGTAAAAAAGGTTTTTGAAAAAAATGGGAATAAAAAAATTTGTGACTAAAATTTTTGATTTTAGTTTTTTTTTTGATATTGGTTTTGAATTTTTTTGATTTTGGTTTTGGTTTTGGTTTTGGTTTTGAATTTTTTTGATTTTGGTTTTGAAAAATTTCGATTTTATTTTTTGAAAATTTTGATATTGGCTTTGAAAATTTTCGATTTTGGATTTGAAAACTTTTGATTTTGTATTTTGGTTTTGAAGATTTAAGTTTTGGTTTTGCAAGTTTTTGTTTTTTTTATTTGAAAATTTTCGACTTTGGTGCACGATAAAAATTTAAAGAATTGGGTTTTGGTATTTTTTTAATTTTTAGAGCTAAATGAAAGGCGAATAAGAGTATTTAAAGCATTAAATCGTGAAAAATTTAATTTTGTTTTTTTGCTCAGCTTTTTACACTGCAAGACTTTTTTCGGACGGAACAAACTGGGACAAATCGGGATAGATAAAGGTCAGAAAGGAACAAATTTTCAAAAAAAAGTTTAAAAATAAAAAAGGGTTTTGAGAAAAAATGGGATTAAAAAAGATGAAGGATATAATTTTTGATTTTGGTTTCGAAATTTTATGATTTTGGGTTGTGCTAATTTTTTTTTGAATTGGGTTGTGATAATTTTTTTGGTTTTTGGGTAATGAAATATTTTGATTTTTAGAGTTAATAAAAGAAGAAAAAAGATCATGACATACAAAAAAAATCAAAAAATAATCTACTAAGAAGAAATATTTCAATAATAATGATAAAATAAACAAAATAAAAATATACTAAGAAAAGTAAGAAATTATAATTAAAAAGATGGTGGGAGCAGAGATTGACCTTCTGAATCATACTTTCTGGTTTTATGGCTAGGAACAAGTTCCTTTTCTGTCGCAGAGAAAGTACATGGTCAAAGTCAACCTTTGCAAGGGAACGCCTTCCTCTTGATTATCCATTCCTTTTAGGGTCTTAAAGCATGGTTTCCAATAGCGATGGAGCTCCCTACAACTGCTTTTCGAATGCAACAGCATATTCCGATATTCAATGAAGGAAGTGTTGGGATTGTAAACAGCAAGAAGTAGCAGTCCGAAATTCATTAAGCTTAAAAATGGTTTATAAGAAAAGTAAAAAATATAATTTTTCACAAAATGAAGAAAAGCAAAACTAAAAAAAAAGCATTTTTATTAAAAATATGAAAGTTAATATTAAAAAACTTGTATAAAAAAAAATATTGAATAACTAGTGAAATAAAAAAAAAAATGAAGTGTTGCAAAAATAAAATGATTGAGATATTAAATAAGTAATGAAGTAAAATAGATAAGAAGATAGAATTTGAGTTTTAAGGAGTATGCTTTGAGATAAAATAAGTAAGTATTTTGAAAAGTGAAGAAGTAAAGAAGGAAAAGAAGATAGAATTTAAGTTCTAAGGATTATGAAATTAAATAAAAAAAGTAATGAAAAGTGAAGAAGTAAAGTAAGAAAAGAAGATAGAATTTGAGTTTTAAGGAGTATGCTTTGAGAAGTAATAAGTAATTAGAAAAGTGAATAAGTAAAGTAAGAAAAGAAATTAGAATTTCAGTTTTAAGGAGTATGCTTTGAGAAGTAATAAGTATTTTGAAAAGTGAAGAAGTAAAGTAAGAAAAGAAGATAGAATTTCAGTTTTAAGGAGTATACTTGTAGAAGAAAGTTAGTATTTTTAAAAGTGAAGAAGTGAAGTAAGAAAAGAAGATAGAATTTCAGTTTTAAGGAGTATACTTGTAGAAGAAAGTTAGTATTTATAAAAGTGAATAAGTAAAGTAAGAAAAGAAGATAGAATTTCAGTTCTAAGGAGTATGCTTTGAGAAGTATTAAGTAATTAGAAAAGTGAATAAGTAAAGTAAGAAAAGAAATTAGAATTTGAGTTTTAAGGAGTATGCTTTGAGAAGTAATAAGTATTTATAAAAGTGAATAAGTAAAGTAAGAAAAGAAGATAGAATTTGAGTTTTAAGGAGTATGCTTTGAGAAGTAATAAGTAATTAGAAAAGTGAATAAGTAAAGTAAGAAAAGAAATTAGAATTTGAGTTTTAAGGAGTATGCTTTGAGAAGTAATAAGTATTTAGAAAGGTGAATAAGTAAAGTAAGAAAAGAAGATAGAATTTCAGTTTTAAGGAGTATGCTTTGAGAAGTATTAAGTAATTAGAAAAGTGAATAAGTAAAGTAAGAAACGAAGATAGAATTTGAGTTTTAAGGAGTATGCTTTGAGAAGTAATAAGTATTTATAAAAGTGAATAAGTAAAGTAAGAAAAGAAGATAGAATTTCAGTTCTAAGGAGTATGCTTTGAGAAGTATTAAGTAATTAGAAAAGTGAATAAGTAAAGTAAGAAAAGAAGATAGAATTTGAGTTTTAAGGAGTATGCTTTGAGAAGTAATAAGTATTTATAAAAGTGAATAAGTAAAGTAAGAAAAGAAGATAGAATTTGAGTTTTAAGGAGTATGCTTTGAGAAGTATTAAGTAATTAGAAAAGTGAAGAAGTAAAGTAAGAAAAGAAGATAGAGTTTCAGTTTTAAGGAGTATGCTTTGAGAAGTATTAAGTATTTAGAAAAGTGAATAAGTAAAGTAAGAAAAGAAGATAGAATTTGAGTTTTAATGATTATGCTTTGAGAAGTAATAAGTATTTAGAAAGGTGAATAAGTAAAGTAAGAAAAGAAGATAGAATTTCAGTTTTAAGGATTATGCTTTGAGAAGTAATAAGTATTTAGAAAGGTGAAGAAGTGAAGTAAGAAAAGAAGATAGAATTTCAGTTTTAATGAGTATGCTTTGAGAAGTAATAAGTATTTAGAAAAGTGAAGAAGTAAAGTAAGAAAAGAAGATAGAATTTCAGTTTTAAGGAGTATGCTTTGAGAAGTAATAAGTATTTAGAAAAGTGAAGAAGTAAAGTAAGAAAAGAAGATAGAATTTCAGTTTTAAGGAGTATGCTTTGAGAAGTAATAAGTAATTAGAAAAGTGAATAAGTAAAGTAAGAAAAGAAATTAGAATTTGAGTTTTAAGGAGTATGCTTTGAGAAGTAATAAGTATTTAGAAAAGTGAAGAAGTAAAGTAAGAAAAGAAGATAGAATTTCAGTTTTAAGGAGTATGCTTTGAGAAGTAATAAGTAATTAGAAAAGTGAATAAGTAAAGTAAGAAAAGAAATTAGAATTTCAGTTTTAATGAGTATGCTTTGAGAAGTAATAAGTATTTAGAAAAGTGAAGAAGTAAAGTAAGAAAAGAAGATAGAATTTCAGTTTTAATGAGTATGCTTTGAGAAGTATTAAGTAATTAGAAAAGTGAATAAGTAAAGTAAGAAAAGAAATTAGAATTTGAGTTTTAAAAAGTATGCTTTGAGAAGTGTTAAGTATTTAGAAAAGTGAAGAAGTGAAGTAAGAAAAGAAGATAGAATTTCAGTTTTAAGGAGTATGCTTTGAGAAGTATTAAGTAATTAGAAAAGTGAATAAGTAAAGTAAGAAAAGAAGATAGAATTTCAGTTTTAAGGAGTATGCTTTGAGAAGTAATAAGTATTTAGAAAAGTGAAGAAGTAAAGTAAGAAAAGAAGATAGAATTTGAGTTTTAAGGAGTATGCTTTGAGAAGTATTAAGTAATTAGAAAAGTGAAGAAGTGAAGTAAGAAAAGAAGATAGAATTTGAGTTTTAAGGAGTATGCTTTGAGAAGTAATAAGTATTTAGAAAGGTGAATAAGTAATGTAAGAAAAGAAGATAGAATTTCAGTTTTAAGGAGTATGCTTTGAGAAGTAAAAAGTATTTAGAAAGGCGAATAAGTAAAGTAAGAAAAGAAGATAGAATTGCAGTTTTAAGGAGTATGCTTTGAGAAGTATTAAGTAATTAGAAAAGTGAATAAGTAAAGTAAGAAAAGAAATTAGAATTTCAGTTTTAATGAGTATGCTTTGAGAAGTAATAAGTATTTAGAAAAGTGAAGAAGTAAAGTAAGAAAAGAAATTAGAATTTCAGTTTTAATGAGTATGCTTTGAGAAGTATTAAGTAATTAGAAAAGTGAATAAGTAAAGTAAGAAAAGAAATTAGAATTTGAGTTTTAAGGAGTATGCTTTGAGAAGTATTAAGTATTTAGAAAAGTGAAGAAGTAAAGTAAGAAAAGAAGATTGAGTTTCAGTTTTAAGGAATATGCTTTGAGAAGTAATAAGTATTTAGAAAAGTGAATAAGTAAAGTAAGAAAAGAAGATAGAATTTGAGTTTTAAGGAGTATGCTTTGAGAAGTATTAAGTAATTAGAAAGGTGAATAAGTAAAGTAAGAAAAGAAGATAGAATTTGAGTTTTAAGGAGTATGCTTTGAGAAGTATTAAGTAATTAGAAAAGTGAAGAAGTGAAGTAAGAAAAGAAGATAGAATTTGAGTTTTAAGGAGTATGCTTTGAGAAGTAATAAGTATTTAGAAAGGTGAATAAGTAATGTAAGAAAAGAAGATAGAATTTCAGTTTTAAGGAGTATGCTTTGAGAAGTAAAAAGTATTTAGAAAGGCGAATAAGTAAAGTAAGAAAAGAAGATAGAATTGCAGTTTTAAGGAGTATGCTTTGAGAAGTAATAAGTATTTATAAAAGTGAATAAGTAAAGTAAGAAAAGAAGATAGAATTTGAGTTTTAAGGAGTATGCTTTGAGAAGTAATAAGTATTTAGAAAGGTGAATAAGTAATGTAAGAAAAGAAGATAGAATTTCAGTTTTAAGGAGTATGCTTTGAGAAGTAAAAAGTATTTAGAAAGGCGAATAAGTAAAGTAAGAAAAGAAGATAGAATTGCAGTTTTAAGGAGTATGCTTTGAGAAGTAATAAGTATTTAGAAAAGTGAAGAAGTAAAGTAAGAAAAGAAGATAGAATTTGAGTTTTAAGGAGTATGCTTTGAGAAGTATTAAGTAATTAGAAAAGTGAATAAGTAAAGTAAGAAAAGAAGATAGAATTGCAGTTTTAAGGAGTATGCTTTGAGAAGTAATAAGTATTTAGAAAAGTGAAGAAGTGAAGTAAGAAAAGAAGATAGAATTTGAGTTTTAAGAAGTATGCTTTGAGAAGTATTAAGTAATTAGAAAAGTGAATAAGTAAAGTAAGAAAAGAAATTAGAATTTGAGTTTTAAGGAGTATGCTTTGAGAAGTATTAAGTATTTAGAAAGGTGAATAAGTAAAGTAAGAAAAGAAGATAGAATTTCAGTTTTAAGGAGAATGCTTTGAGAAGTAATAAGTATTTAGAAAGGTGAATAAGTAAAGTAAGAAAAGAAGATAGAATTTGAGTTTTAAGGAGTATGCTTTGAGAAGTATTAAGTAATTAGAAAGGTGAATAAGTAAAGTAAGAAAAGAAGATAGAATTTGAGTTTTAAGGAGTATGCTTTGAGAAGTATTAAGTAATTAGAAAAGTGAAGAAGTGAAGTAAGAAAAGAAGATAGAATTTGAGTTTTAAGGAGTATGCTTTGAGAAGTAATAAGTATTTAGAAAGGTGAATAAGTAATGTAAGAAAAGAAGATAGAATTTCAGTTTTAAGGAGTATGCTTTGAGAAGTAAAAAGTATTTAGAAAGGCGAATAAGTAAAGTAAGAAAAGAAGATAGAATTGCAGTTTTAAGGAGTATGCTTTGAGAAGTAATAAGTATTTATAAAAGTGAATAAGTAAAGTAAGAAAAGAAGATAGAATTTGAGTTTTAAGGAGTATGCTTTGAGAAGTATTAAGTAATTAGAAAAGTGAATAAGTAAAGTAAGAAAAGAAGATAGAATTGCAGTTTTAAGGAGTATGCTTTGAGAAGTAATAAGTATTTAGAAAAGTGAAGAAGTGAAGTAAGAAAAGAAGATAGAATTTGAGTTTTAAGAAGTATGCTTTGAGAAGTATTAAGTAATTAGAAAAGTGAATAAGTAAAGTAAGAAAAGAAATTAGAATTTGAGTTTTAAGGAGTATGCTTTGAGAAGTATTAAGTATTTAGAAAGGTGAATAAGTAAAGTAAGAAAAGAAGATAGAATTTCAGTTTTAAGGAGAATGCTTTGAGAAGTAATAAGTATTTAGAAAGGTGAATAAGTAAAGTAAGAAAAGAAGATAGAATTTGAGTTTTAAGGAGTATGCTTTGAGAAGTGTTAAGTATTTAGAAAAGTGAAGAAGTAAAGTAAGAAAAGAAGATAGAATTTGAGTTTTAAGGAGTATGCTTTGAGAAGTAATAAGTATTTAGAAAGGTGAAGAAGTGAAGTAAGAAAATATGATTGAGTTTCAGTTTTAAGGAATACGCTTTGAGAAGTATTAAGTATTTAGAAAAGTGAAGAAGTAAAGTAAGAAAAGAAGATAGAGTTTCAGTTTTAAGGAATATGCTTTGAGAAGTATTAAGTAATTAGAAAAGTGAAGAAGTAAAGTAAGAAAAGAAGATAGAATTTGAGTTTTAAGGAATATGCTTTGAGAAGTATTAAGTATTTAGAAAAGTGAATAAGTGAAGTAAGAAAAGATGATTGAATTTCAGTTTTAAGGAATATGGATTGAGAAGTAATAAGTATTTAGAAAAGCGAAGAAGTGAAGTAAGAAAAGAAATTAGAATTTGAGTTTTAAGGAGTATGCTTTGAGAAGTAATAAGTATTTAGAAAAGCGAAGAAGTGAAGTAAGAAAAGAAGATAGAATTTGAGTTTTATAGAGTATGCTTTGAGAAGTAATAAGTATTTAGAAAAGTGAAGAAGTGAAGTAAGAAAAGAAGATAGAGTTTCAGTTTTATAGAGTATGCTTTGAGAAGTAATAAGTATTTAGAAAAGCGAAGAAGTGAAGTAAGAAAAGAAATTAGAATTTGAGTTTTAAGGAGTATGCTTTGAGAAGTAATAAGTATTTAGAAAAGCGAAGAAGTGAAGTAAGAAAAGAAGATAGAATTTGAGTTTTATAGAGTATGCTTTGAGAAGTAATAAGTATTTAGAAAAGTGAAGAAGTGAAGTAAGAAAAGAAGATAGAGTTTCAGTTTTATAGAGTATGCTTTGAGAAGTAATAAGTATTTAGAAAAGCGAAGAAGTGAAGTAAGAAAAGAAGATAGAATTTGAGTTTTATAGAGTATGCTTTGAGAAGTAATAAGTATTTAGAAAAGCGAAGAAGTGAAGTAAGAAAAGAAGATTGAGTTTCAGTTTTATAGAGTATGCTTTGAGAAGTATTAAGTATTTAGAAAAGTGAAGAAGTGAAGTAAGAAAAGAAGATTGAGTTTCAGTTTTATAGAGTATGCTTCGTGAAGTATTAAGTATTTAGAAAAGCGAAGAAGTGAAGTAAGAAAAGAAGATTGAGTTTCAGTTTTATAGAGTATGCTTTGAGAAGTATTAAGTATTTAGAAAAGTGAAGAAGTGAAGTAAGAAAAGAAGATAGAGTTTCAGTTTTATAGAGTATGCTTTGAGAAGTAATAAGTATTTAGAAAAGCGAAGAAGTGAAGTAAGAAAAGAAGATAGAATTTGAGTTTTAAGGAGTATGCTTTGAGAAGTAATAAGTATTTAGAAAAGCGAAGAAGTGAAGTAAGAAAAGAAGATAGAATTTGAGTTTTATAGAGTATGCTTCGTGAAGTATTAAGTATTTAGAAAAGTGAAGAAGTAAAGTAAGAAAAGAAGATTGAGTTTCAGTTTTATAGAGTATGCTTTGAGAAGTATTAAGTATTTAGAAAAGTGAAGAAGTGAAGTAAGAAAAGAAGATTGAGTTTCAGTTTTATAGAGTATGCTTCGTGAAGTATTAAGTATTTAGAAAAGTGAAGAAGTAAAGTAAGAAAAGAAGATTGAATTTCAGTTTTAAGAGGTATGCTTTGAGAAGTATTAAGTATTTAGAAAAGTGAAGAAGTAAAGTAAGAAAAGAAGATTGAGTTTCAGTTTTATAGAGTATGCTTTGAGAAGTAATAAGTATTTAGAAAAGCGAAGAAGTGAAGTAAGAAAAGATGATTGAGTTTCAGTTTTATAGAGTATGCTTCGTGAAGTATTAAGTATTTAGAAAAGTGAAGAAGTGAAGTAAGAAAAGAAGATTGAGTTTCAGTTTTATAGAGTATGCTTTGAGAAGTATTAAGTATTTAGAAAAGCGAAGAAGTAAAGTAAGAAAAGAAGATTGAGTTTCAGTTTTAAGGAGTATGCTTTGAGAAGTATTAAGTATTTAGAAAAGTGAAGAAGTAAAGTAAGAAAAGAAGATTGAGTTTCAGTTTTAATGAGTATGCTTTGAGAAGTATTAAGTATTTAGAAAAGCGAAGAAGTGAAGTAAGAAAAGAAGATAGAGTTTCAGTTTTATAGAGTATGCTTTGAGAAGTATTAAGTATTTAGAAAAGTGAAGAAGTAAAGTAAGAAAAGAAATTAGAATTTGAGTTTTAAGAAGTATGCTTTGAGAAGTAATAAGTATTTAGAAAAGCGAAGAAGTGAAGTAAAAAAAGAAGATAGAATTTCAGTTTTAAGGATTATGCTTTGAGAAGTAATAAGTATTTATAAAAGTGAATAAGTAAAGTAAGAAAAGAAGATAGAATTTGAGTTTTAAGGAGTATGCTTTGAGAAGTATTAAGTAATTAGAAAAGTGAAGAAGTAAAGTAAGAAAAGAAGATAGAGTTTCAGTTTTAAGGAGTATGCTTTGAGAAGTATTAAGTATTTAGAAAAGTGAATAAGTAAAGTAAGAAAAGAAGATAGAATTTGAGTTTTAAGGAGTATGCTTTGAGAAGTATTAAGTAATTAGAAAAGTGAATAAGTAAAGTAAGAAAAGAAGATAGAATATTAGTTTTAAGGAGTATGCTTTGAGAAGTATTAAGTAATTAGAAAAGTGAAGAAGTGAAGTAAGAAAAGAAGATAGAATTTGAGTTTTAATGATTATGCTTTGAGAAGTAATAAGTATTTAGAAAAGTGAAGAAGTGAAGTAAGAAAAGAAGATAGAGTTTCAGTTTTATAGAGTATGCTTTGAGAAGTATTAAGTATTTAGAAAAGTGAAGAAGTAAAGTAAGAAAAGAAGATAGAATTTGAGTTTTAAGGAGTATGCTTTGAGAAGTATTAAGTAATTAGAAAAGTGAATAAGTAAAGTAAGAAAAGAAGATAGAATATTAGTTTTAAGGAGTATGCTTTGAGAAGTATTAAGTAATTAGAAAAGTGAAGAAGTGAAGTAAAAAAAGAAGATAGAGTTTCAGTTTTATTGAGTATGCTTTGAGAAGTAATAAGTATTTAGAAAAGCGAAGAAGTGAAGTAAGAAAAGAAGATAGAGTTTCAGTTTTATAGAGTATGCTTTGAGAAGTATTAAGTATTTAGAAAAGTGAAGAAGTAAAGTAAGAAAAGAAGATTGAGTTTCAGTTTTATAGAGTATGCTTTGAGAAGTAATAAGTATTTAGAAAAGCGAAGAAGTGAAGTAAGAAAAGAAGATAGAGTTTCAGTTTTATAGAGTATGCTTTGAGAAGTGTTAAGTATTTAGAAAAGTGAAGAAGTAAAGTAAGAAAAGAAGATAGAATTTGAGTTTTAAGGAGTATGCTTTGAGAAGTATTAAGTATTTAGAAAAGCGAAGAAGTGAAGTAAGAAAAGAAGATGGAATTTCAGTTTTATAGAGTATGCTTTGAGAAGTATTAAGTATTTAGAAAAGTGAAGAAGTAAAGTAAGAAAAGAAGATAGAGTTTCAGTTTTAAGGAGTATGCTTTGAGAAGTATTAAGTATTTAGAAAAGTGAAGAAGTGAAGTAAGAAAATATGATTGAGTTTCAGTTTTAAGGAATACGCTTTGAGAAGTATTAAGTATTTAGAAAAGTGAAGAAGTAAAGTAAGAAAAGAAGATAGAGTTTCAGTTTTATAGAGTATGCTTTGAGAAGTATTAAGTATTTAGAAAAGCGAAGAAGTGAAGTAAAAAAAGATGATTGAGTTTCAGTTTTATAGAGTATGCTTTGAGAAGTATTAAGTATTTAGAAAAGCGAAGAAGTAAAGTAAGAAAAAAAGATAGAATTTGAGTTTTAAGGAGTATGCTTTGAGAAGTATTAAGTATTTAGAAAAGCGAAGAAGTGAAGTAAGAAAAGAAGATTGAGTTTCAGTTTTATAGAGTATGCTTTGAGAAGTATTAAGTATTTAGAAAAGTGAAGAAGTGAAGTAAGAAAAGAAGATTGAGTTTCAGTTTTATAGAGTATGCTTTGAGAAGTGTTAAGTATTTAGAAAAGTGAAGAAGTAAAGTAAGAAAAGAAGATAGAATTTGAGTTTTAAGGAATATGCTTTGAGAAGTATTAAGTATTTAGAAAAGCGAAGAAGTGAAGTAAGAAAAGAAGATGGAATTTCAGTTTTATAGAGTATGCTTTGAGAAGTATTAAGTATTTAGAAAAGTGAAGAAGTGAAGTAAGAAAAGAAGATAGAATTTGAGTTTTAAGGAGTATGCTTTGAGAAGTATTAAGTATTTAGAAAAGTGAAGAAGTGAAGTAAGAAAAGAAATTAGAATTTGAGTTTTAAGGAGTATGCTTTGAGAAGTAATAAGTATTTAGAAAAGCGAAGAAGTGAAGTAAGAAAAGAAGATAGAATTTGAGTTTTATAGAGTATGCTTTGAGAAGTAATAAGTATTTAGAAAAGTGAAGAAGTGAAGTAAGAAAAGAAGATAGAGTTTCAGTTTTATAGAGTATGCTTTGAGAAGTAATAAGTATTTAGAAAAGCGAAGAAGTGAAGTAAGAAAAGAAGATAGAATTTGAGTTTTATAGAGTATGCTTTGAGAAGTAATAAGTATTTAGAAAAGCGAAGAAGTGAAGTAAGAAAAGATGATTGAATTTCAGTTTTAAGGAATATGGATTGAGAAGTATTAAGTATTTAGAAAAGTGAAGAAGTGAAGTAAGAAAAGAAGATTGAGTTTCAGTTTTATAGAGTATGCTTTGAGAAGTATTAAGTATTTAGAAAAGTGAAGAAGTAAAGTAAGAAAAGAAGATAGAGTTTCAGTTTTATAGAGTATGCTTTGAGAAGTATTAAGTATTTAGAAAAGTGAAGAAGTGAAGTAAGAAAAGAAGATTGAGTTTCAGTTTTATAGAGTATGCTTTGAGAAGTAATAAGTATTTAGAAAAGCGAAGAAGTAAAGTAAGAAAAGAAGATAGAATTTGAGTTTTAAGGAGTATGCTTTGAGAAGTATTAAGTAATTAGAAAAGTGAATAAGTAAAGTAAGAAAAGAAGATAGAATTTGAGTTTTAAGGAGTATGCTTTGAGAAGTATTAAGTAATTAGAAAAGTGAAGAAGTAAAGTAAGAAACGAAGATAGAATTTGAGTTTTAAGGAGTATGCTTTGAGAAGTAATAAGTAATTAGAAAAGTGAATAAGTAAAGTAAGAAAAGAAGATAGAGTTTCAGTTTTAAGGAGTATGCTTTGAGAAGTATTAAGTAATTAGAAAAGTGAATAAGTAAAGTAAGAAAAGAAGATAGAGTTTCAGTTTTAAGGAGTATGCTTTGAGAAGTATTAAGTAATTAGAAAAGTGAATAAGTAAAGTAAGAAAAGAAATTAGAATTTGAGTTTTAAGGAGTATGCTTTGAGAAGTAATAAGTATTTAGAAAGGTGAATAAGTAAAGTAAGAAAAGAAGATAGAATTTGAGTTTTAAGGAGTATGCTTTGAGAAGTATTAAGTAATTAGAAAAGTGAAGAAGTAAAGTAAGAAACGAAGATAGAATTTGAGTTTTAAGGAGTATGCTTTGAGAAGTAATAAGTAATTAGAAAAGTGAATAAGTAAAGTAAGAAAAGAAGATAGAGTTTCAGTTTTAAGGAGTATGCTTTGAGAAGTATTAAGTAATTAGAAAAGTGAATAAGTAAAGTAAGAAAAGAAGATAGAGTTTCAGTTTTAAGGAGTATGCTTTGAGAAGTATTAAGTATTTAGAAAAGTGAATAAGTAAAGTAAGAAAAGAAATTAGAATTTGAGTTTTAAGGAGTATGCTTTGAGAAGTAATAAGTATTTAGAAAGGTGAAGAAGTAAAGTAAGAAAAGAAGATAGAATTTCAGTTTTAAGGAGTATGCTTTGAGAAGTATTAAGTAATTAGAAAAGTGAAGAAGTAAAGTAAGAAACGAAGATAGAATTTGAGTTTTAAGGAGTATGCTTTGAGAAGTAATAAGTATTTATAAAAGTGAATAAGTAAAGTAAGAAAAGAAGATAGAATTTGAGTTCTAAGGAGTATGCTTTGAGAAGTATTAAGTAATTAGAAAAGCGAAGAAGTGAAGTAAGAAAAGAAGATAGAGTTTCAGTTTTAAGGAGTATGCTTTGAGAAGTAATAAGTATTTAGAAAGGTGAATAAGTAAAGTAAGAAAAGAAGATAGAATTTCAGTTTTAATGAGTATGCTTTGAGAAGTAATAAGTATTTAGAAAGGTGAATAAGTAAAGTAAGAAAAGAAGATAGAATTTGAGTTTTAAGGAGTATGCTTTGAGAAGTAATAAGTATTTAGAAAAGTGAATAAGTAAAGTAAGAAAAGAAGATTGAGTTTCAGTTTTATAGAGTATGCTTTGAGAAGTATTAAGTATTTAGAAAAGTGAAGAAGTAAAGTAAGAAAAGAAGATTGAGTTTCAGTTTTATTGAGTATGCTTTGAGAAGTATTAAGTATTTAGAAAAGTGAAGAAGTGAAGTAAGAAAAGAAGATTGAGTTTCAGTTTTATAGAGTATGCTTTGAGAAGTAATAAGTATTTAGAAAAGCGAAGAAGTGAAGTAAGAAAAGATGATTGAGTTTCAGTTTTAAGGAATATGCTTTGAGAAGTATTAAGTATTTAGAAAAGCGAAGAAGTAAAGTAAGAAAAGAAGATAGAATTTGAGTTTTAAGGAGTATGCTTTGAGAAGTATTAAGTAATTAGAAAAGTGAATAAGTAAAGTAAGAAAAGAAGATAGAATTTCAGTTTTAAGGAGTATGCTTTGAGAAGTAATAAGTATTTAGAAAAGTGAAGAAGTAAAGTAAGAAAAGAAGATTGAGGTTCAGTTTTATAGAGTAGGCTTTGAGAAGTATTAAGTATTTAGAAAAGTGAAGAAGTAAAGTAAGAAAAGAAGATAGAGTTTCAGTTTTAAGGAGTATGCTTTGAGAAGTAATAAGTATTTAGAAAAGTGAAGAAGTAAAGTAAGAAAAGAAGATTGAGTTTCAGTTTTATAGAGTATGCTTTGAGAAGTAATAAGTATTTAGAAAAGCGAAGAAGTGAAGTAAGAAAAGATGATTGAGTTTCAGTTTTAAGGAATATGCTTTGAGAAGTATTAAGTATTTAGAAAAGTGAAGAAGTGAAGTAAAAAAAGAAGATAGAGTTTCAGTTTTATAGAGTATGCTTTGAGAAGTATTAAGTATTTAAAAAGTGAAGAAGTAAAGTAAGAAAAGAAGATAGAGTTTCAGTTTTAAGGAGTATGCTTTGAGAAGTATTAAGTATTTAGAAAAGTGAAGAAGTAAAGTAAGAAAAGAAGATAGAGTTTCAGTTTTATAGAGTATGCTTTGAGAAGTATTAAGTATTTAGAAAAGTGAAGAAGTGAAGTAAGAAAAGATGATTGAGTTTCAGTTTTAAGGAATATGCTTTGAGAAGTAATAAGTATTTAGAAAAGCGAAGAAGTGAAGTAAGAAAAGAAGATTGAGTTTCAGTTTTTAGGAATATGCTTTGAGAAGTATTAAGTATTTAGAAAAGTGAAGAAGTGAAGTAAGAAAAGAAGATTGAGTTTCAGTTTTATAGAGTATGCTTTGAGAAGTAATAAGTATTTAGAAAAGCGAAGAAGTGAAGTAAAAAAAGAAGATAGAGTTTCAGTTTTAAGGAGTATGCTTTGAGAAGTATTAAGTATTTAGAAAAGTGAAGAAGTAAAGTAAGAAAAGAAATTAGAATTTGAGTTTTAAGGAGTATGCTTTGAGAAGTAATAAGTATTTAGAAAAGCGAAGAAGTGAAGTAAAAAAAGAAGATAGAGTTTCAGTTTTATAGAGTATGCTTTGAGAAGTATTAAGTATTTAGAAAAGTGAAGAAGTAAAGTAAGAAAAGAAGATTGAGTTTCAGTTTTAAGGAGTATGCTTTGAGAAGTAATAAGTATTTAGAAAAGTGAAGAAGTGAAGTAAGAAAAGAAGATAGAGTTTCAGTTTTATAGAGTATGCTTTGAGAAGTAATAAGTATTTAGAAAAGCGAAGAAGTGAAGTAAAAAAAGAAGATAGAGTTTCAGTTTTATTGAGTATGCTTTGAGAAGTAATAAGTATTTAGAAAAGCGAAGAAGTGAAGTAAGAAAAGAAGATAGAGTTTCAGTTTTATAGAGTATGCTTTGAGAAGTATTAAGTATTTAGAAAAGTGAAGAAGTAAAGTAAGAAAAGAAGATTGAGTTTCAGTTTTATAGAGTATGCTTTGAGAAGTATTAAGTATTTAGAAAAGCGAAGAAGTGAAGTAAAAAAAGAAGATAGAGTTTCAGTTTTATAGAGTATGCTTTGAGAAGTATTAAGTATTTAGAAAAGCGAAGAAGTAAAGTAAGAAAAGAAGATGGAATTTCAGTTTTATAGAGTATGCTTTGAGAAGTATTAAGTATTTAGAAAAGTGAAGAAGTAAAGTAAGAAAAGAAATTAGAATTTGAGTTTTAAGGAGTATGCTTTGAGAAGTAATAAGTATTTAGAAAAGCGAAGAAGTGAAGTAAAAAAAGAAGATAGAGTTTCAGTTTTATAGAGTATGCTTTGAGAAGTAATAAGTATTTAGAAAAGTGAAGAAGTAAAGTAAGAAAAGAAGATTGAGGTTCAGTTTTATAGAGTATGCTTTGAGAAGTATTAAGTATTTAGAAAAGTGAAGAAGTGAAGTAAGAAAAGAAGATTGAGTTTCAGTTTTATAGAGTATGCTTTGAGAAGTATTAAGTATTTAGAAAAGTGAAGAAGTAAAGTAAGAAAAGAAGATAGAGTTTCAGTTTTATAGAGTATGCTTTGAGAAGTATTAAGTATTTAGAAAAGCGAAGAAGTAAAGTAAGAAAAGAAATTAGAATTTGAGTTTTAAGGAGTATGCTTTGAGAAGTATTAAGTATTTAGAAAAAAGAAGTAAAGTAAGAAATAAAGATTGAGTTTCAGTTTTAAGGAGTATGCTTTGAGAAGTGTTAAGTAATTAGAAAGGTGAATAAGTAAAGTAAGAAAAGAAGATAGAATTTCAGTTTTAAGGAGTATGCTTTGAGAAGTATTAAGTATTTAGAAAAGCGAAGAAGTAAAGTAAAAAATGAAGATAGAGTTTCAGCTTTATAGAGTATGCTTTGAGAAGTATTAAGTATTTAGAAAAGTGAAGAAGTAAAGTAAGAAAAGAAATTAGAATTTGAGTTTTAAGGAGTATGCTTTGAGAAGTATTAAGTATTTAGAAAAAAGAAGTAAAGTAAGAAATAAAGATTGAGTTTCAGTTTTAAGGAGTATGCTTTGAGAAGTGTTAAGTAATTAGAAAGGTGAATAAGTAAAGTAAGAAAAGAAGATAGAATTTCAGTTTTAAGGAGTATGCTTTGAGAAGTATTAAGTATTTAGAAAAGCGAAGAAGTGAAGTAAAAAAAGAAGATAGAGTTTCAGTTTTATAGAGTATGCTTTGAGAAGTATTAAGTATTTAGAAAAGTGAAAAAGTAAAGTAAGAAAAGAAGATTGAGTTTCAGTTTTATAGAGTATGCTTTGAGAAGTATTAAGTAATTAGAAAAGTGAATAAGTAAAGTAAGAAAAGAAGATTGAGTTTCAGTTTTATAGAGTATGCTTTGAGAAGTATTAAATATTTAGAAAGGTGAATAAGTAAAGTAAGAAAAGAAGATAGAATTTCAGTTTTAAGGAGAATGCTTTGAGAAGTAATAAGTATTTAGAAAGGTGAATAAGTAAAGTAAGAAAAGAAGATAGAATTTGAGTTTTAAGGAGTATGCTTTGAGAAGTATTAAGTAATTAGAAAAGTGAATAAGTAAAGTAAGAAAAGAAGATAGAATTTGAGTTTTAAGGAGTATGCTTTGAGAAGTGTTAAGTATTTAGAAAAGTGAAGAAGTGAAGTAAGAAAAGAAGATTGAGTTTCAGTTTTAAGGAGTATGCTTTGAGAAGTATTAAGTATTTAGAAAGGTGAATAAGTAAAGTAAGAAAAGAAGATAGAATTTGAGTTTTAAGGAGTATGCTTTGAGAAGTATTAAGTATTTAGAAAAGCGAAGAAGTAAAGTAAGAAAAGAAGATTGAGTTTCAGTTTTATAGAGTATGCTTCGTGAAGTATTAAGTATTTAGAAAAGCGAAGAAGTGAAGTAAGAAAAGAAGATTGAGTTTCAGTTTTATAGAGTATGCTTTGAGAAGTAATAAGTATTTAGAAAAGCGAAGAAGTGAAGTAAGAAAAGATGATTGAATTTCAGTTTTAAGGAATATGGATTGAGAAGTAATAAGTATTTAGAAAAGCGAAGAAGTGAAGTAAGAAAAGAAGATTGAGTTTCAGTTTTTAGGAATATGCTTTGAGAAGTATTAAGTATTTAGAAAAGTGAAGAAGTGAAGTAAGAAAAGAAGATTGAGTTTCAGTTTTATAGAGTATGCTTTGAGAAGTAATAAGTATTTAGAAAAGCGAAGAAGTGAAGTAAAAAAAGAAGATAGAGTTTCAGTTTTATAGAGTATGCTTTGAGAAGTATTAAGTATTTAGAAAAGTGAAGAAGTAAAGTAAGAAAAGAAATTAGAATTTGAGTTTTAAGGAGTATGCTTTGAGAAGTATTAAGTATTTAGAAAAGTGAAGAAGTAAAGTAAGAAAAGAAGATAGAGTTTCAGTTTTAAGGAATATGCTTTGAGAAGTATTAAGTATTTAGAAAAGTGAAGAAGTAAAGTAAGAAAAGAAGATTGAGTTTCAGTTTTATAGAGTATGCTTTGAGAAGTAATAAGTATTTAGAAAAGCGAAGAAGTGAAGTAAAAAAAGAAGATAGAGTTTCAGTTTTATAGAGTATGCTTTGAGAAGTATTAAGTATTTAGAAAAGCGAAGAAGTGAAGTAAGAAAAGAAGATTGAGTTTCAGTTTTAAGGAATATGCTTTGAGAAGTATTAAGTATTTAGAAAAAAGAAGTAAAGTAAGAAATAAAGATTGAGTTTCAGTTTTAAGGAGTATGCTTTGAGAAGTGTTAAGTAATTAGAAAGGTGAATAAGTAAAGTAAGAAAAGAAGATAGAATTTGAGTTTTAAGGAGTATGCTTTGAGAAGTATTAAGTATTTAGGAAAGTGAAGAAGTAAAGTAAGAAAAGAAATTAGAATTTGAGTTTTAAGGAGTATGCTTTGAGAAGTATTAAGTATTTAGAAAAGTGAAGAAGTAAAGTAAGAAAAGAAATTAGAATTTGAGTTTTAAGGAGTATGCTTTGAGAAGTATTAAGTAATTAGAAAAGTGAATAAGTAAAGTAAGAAAAGAAGATTGAGTTTCAGTTTTATAGAGTATGCTTTGAGAAGTATTAAGTATTTAGAAAAGTGAAGAAGTAAAGTAAGAAAAGAAGATAGAATTTCAGTTTTAAGGAGAATGCTTTGAGAAGTATTAAGTAATTAGAAAAGTGAATAAGTAAAGTAAGAAAAGAAGATAGAATTTGAGTTTTAAGGAGTATGCTTTGAGAAGTATTAAGTAATTAGAAAAGTGAATAAGTAAAGTAAGAAAAGAAGATAGAATTTGAGTTTTAAGGAGTATGCTTTGAGAAGTGTTAAGTATTTAGAAAAGTGAAGAAGTGAAGTAAGAAAAGAAGATTGAGTTTCAGTTTTATAGAGTAGGCTTTGAGAAGTATTAAGTATTTAGAAAGGTGAATAAGTAAAGTAAGAAAAGAAATTAGAATTTGAGTTTTAAGGAGTATGCTTTGAGAAGTATTAAGTATTTAGAAAAGCGAAGAAGTAAAGTAAGAAAAGAAGATTGAGTTTCAGTTTTATAGAGTATGCTTCGTGAAGTATTAAGTATTTAGAAAAGTGAAGAAGTAAAGTAAGAAAAGAAGATGGAATTTCAGTTTTAAGGAGAATGCTTTGAGAAGTAATAAGTATTTAGAAAGGTGAATAAGTAAAGTAAGAAAAGAAGATAGAATTTGAGTTTTAAGGAGTATGCTTTGAGAAGTATTAAGTAATTAGAAAAGTGAAGAAGTAAAGTAAGAAAAGATGATTGAGTTTCAGTTTTAAGGAGTATGCTTTGAGAAGTGTTAAGTATTTAGAAAAGTGTAGAAGTAAAGTAAGAAAAGAAGATTGAGTTTCAGTTTTATAGAGTATGCTTTGAGAAGTAATAAGTATTTAGAAAAGTGAAGAAGTAAAGTAAGAAAAGAAGATAGAGTTTCAGTTTTATAGAGTATGCTTTGAGAAGTATTAAGTATTTAGAAAAGCGAAGAAGTGAAGTAAAAAAAGAAGATAGAGTTTCAGTTTTATAGAGTATGCTTTGAGAAGTATTAAGTATTTAGAAAAGTGAAGAAGTAAAGTAAGAAAAGAAATTAGAATTTGAGTTTTAAGGAGTATGCTTTGAGAAGTATTAAGTATTTAGAAAAGTGAAGAAGTGAAGTAAGAAAAGAAGATAGAGTTTCAGTTTTAAGGAATATGCTTTGAGAAGTATTAAGTATTTAGAAAAGTGAAGAAGTAAAGTAAGAAAAGAAGATAGAGTTTCAGTTTTATAGAGTATGCTTTGAGAAGTAATAAGTATTTAGAAAAGCGAAGAAGTGAAGTAAAAAAAAAAGATTGAGTTTCAGCTTTAAGGAATATGCTTCGTGAAGTATTAAGTATTTAGAAAAGTGAAAAAGTGAAGTAAGAAAAGAAGATAGAGTATCAGTTTTATAGAGTATGCTTTGAGAAGTATTAAGTATTTAGAAAAGCGAAGAAGTGAAGTAAAAAAAGAAGATAGAGTTTCAGTTTTATAGAGTATGCTTTGAGAAGTATTAAGTATTTAGAAAAGCGAAGAAGTAAAGTAAGAAAAGAAGATTGAGTTTCAGTTTTATAGAGTATGCTTTGAGAAGTATTAAGTATTTAGAAAAGTGAAGAAGTAAAGTAAGAAAAGAAGATAGAGTTTCAGTTTTATAGAGTATGTTTGAGAAGTAATAAGTATTTAGAAAAGTGAAGAAGTAAAGTAAGAAAAGAAGATAGAGTTTCAGTTTTAAGGAGTATGCTTTGAGAAGTATTAAGTATTTAGAAAAGCGAAGAAGTGAAGTAAGAAAAGATGATTGAGTTTCAGCTTTATAGAGTATGCTTCGTGAAGTATTAAGTATTTAGAAAAGTGAAGAAGTGAAGTAAGAAAAGAAGATTGAGTTTCAGTTTTATAGAGTATGCTTTGAGAAGTATTAAGTATTTAGAAAAGTGAAGAAGTGAAGTAAAAAAAGAAGATTGAGTTTCAGTTTTATAGAGTATGCTTTGAGAAGTATTAAGTATTTAGAAAAGTGAAGAAGTAAAGTAAGAAAAAAAGATAGAGTTTCAGTTTTATAGAGTATGCTTTGAGAAGTATTAAGTATTTAGAAAAGTGAAGAAGTGAAGTAAGAAAAGAAGATTGAGTTTCAGTTTTATAGAGTATGCTTTGAGAAGTATTAAGTATTTAGAAAAGCGAAGAAGTGAAGTAAGAAAAGATGATTGAATTTCAGTTTTTTAGAGAATATGCTTTGAGAAGTATTAAGTATTTAGAAAAGTGAAGAAGTGAAGTAAGAAAAGAAGATAGAGTTTCAGTTTTATAGAGTATGCTTTGAGAAGTATTAAGTATTTAGAAAAGTGAGGAAGTAAAGTAAGAAAAGAAGATAGAATTTCAGTTTTATAGAGTATGCTTTGAGAAGTATTAAGTATTTAGAAAAGTGAAGAAGTAAAGTAAGAAAAGAAGATCTAATGATAAGTTTCAGCAAGCACTAAAATTAAGTAGAATATTCAAAATGTTAGTAATATAATAATTACGAATCTTATGAGATAGTTGTAGATGAAGTTAGCCTATAGAAAAGAGAAGAAGTAAAGAAGTAAATGATAAAGCAAGATAAAATATAAGAGAATATTCAAAATGTTTAATATAATAATTACGAGTATGCGGTTTGAGATATGTTGTTGAAGTAGCCTATAGAAAAGAGAAGAAGTAAAGTAAGTATCTAGATAAAGAAGATAAAATATAAGAGAATATTCAAAATGTTTAATATAGAATCTGTATGTTTGTCAGATATGCTTGTAGATGAAGTATTATAGAAAAGTGAAGAAGTAAAGTAAGAAAAGAAGATAGAATTTCAGTTTTATTGAGTATGCTTTGAGAAGTATTAAGTATTTAGAAAAGCGAAGAAGTGAAGTAAGAAAAGATGATTGAGTTTCAGTTTTATAGAGTATGCTTTGAGAAGTATTAAGTATTTAGAAAAGTGAAGAAGTAAAGTAAGAAAAGAAGATAGAGTTTCAGTTTTATAGGAGTATGCTTTGAGAAGTATTAAGTATTTAGAAAAGCGAAGAAGTAAAGTAAGAAAAGAAGATTGAGTTTCAGTTTTAAGAGTATGCTTTGAGAAGTATTAAGTATTTAGAAAAGTGAAGAAGTGAAGTAAGAAAAGAAGATTGAGTTTCAGCTTTAAGGAATATGCTTCGTGAAGTATTAAGTATTTAGAAAAGCGAAGAAGTGAAGTAAGAAAAGAAGATAGAGTTTCAGTTTTATAGAGTATGCTTTGAGAAGTATTAAGTATTTAGAAAAGCGAAGAAGTGAAGTAAAAAAAGAAGATTGAGTTTCAGTTTTATAGAGTATGCTTCGTGAAGTATTAAGTATTTAGAAAAGTGAAAAAGTAAAGTAAGAAAAAAAGATAGAGTTTCAGTTTTATAGAGTATGCTTTGAGAAGTATTAAGTATTTAGAAAAGCGAAGAAGTGAAGTAAGAAAAGAAGATAGAGTTTCAGTTTTATAGAGTATGCTTTGAGAAGTATTAAGTATTTAGAAAAGCGAAGAAGTGAAGTAAGAAAAGAAGATAGAGTTTCAGTTTTTTAGAGTATGCTTTGAGAAGTATTAAGTATTTAGAAAAGCGAAGAAGTGAAGTAAGAAAAAAAGATAGAATTTGAGTTTTAAGTAGTATGCTTTGAGAAGTATTAAGTATTTAGAAAAGTGAGGAAGTAAAGTAAGAAAAGAAGATTGAATTTCAGTTTTATAGAGTATGCTTTGAGAAGTAATAAGTATTTAGAAAAGTGAAGAAGTAAAGTAAGAAAAGAATATAGAATGATCAGTTTTAAGTAGCAAGCACTAAGAAGTAATAAGTAGAATATTCAAAAGTTAGAAGAAGTAATAGTAAGAAAAGAATCTGAGTATTCAGTTTTATAGAGTATGCTTGTGAGAAGTATTAAGTATAGAAAAGTGAAGAAGTAAAGTAAGAAAAGAATATTAATGATTCAGTTTTATAGAGTATGCACGAAAAGTATAAGTTGGAATATCGAAGAAGTGAAGTAATGTCACAATTACGATGATTGAGTATTCAGTTTTAATGAATATGCTTTAGATGAAGTATTAGTATAGAAAAGTGAAGAAGTAAAGTAAGAAAAGAAGATAGAGTTTCAGTTTTATAGTAGTATGCTTTGAGAAGTATTAAGTATTTAGAAAAGTGAGGAAGTAAAGTAAGAAAAGAAGATAGAATTTCAGTTTTATAGAGTATGCTTTGAGAAGTATTAAGTATTTAGAAAAGTGAAGAAGTAAAGTAAGAAAAGAAGATAGAGTTTCAGTTTTATAGAGTATGCACTAAGAAGTAATAAGTATAGAAAATCGAAGAAGTGAAGTAAGAAAATAATAGATACGAATCTGTAGTTTTCAAGATATGGATGTAGATGAAGTTTTAAGTATTTAGAAAAGTGAAGAAGTAAAGTAAGAAAAGAAGATAGAATTTGAGTTTTAAGGAGTATGCTTTGAGAAGTATTAAGTATTTAGAAAAGCGAAGAAGTGAAGTAAGAAAAGAAGATAGAGTTTCAGTTTTATAGAGTATGCTTTGAGAAGTATTAAGTATTTAGAAAAGTGAAGAAGTGAAGTAAGAAAAGAAGATTGAGTTTCAGTTTTATAGAGTATGCTTTGAGAAGTATTAAGTATTTAGAAAAGTGAAGAAGTGAAGTAAGAAAAGAAGATAGAGTTTCAGTTTTATAGAGTATGCTTTGAGAAGTATTAAGTATTTAGAAAAGTGAAAAAGTAAAGTAAGAAAAGAAGATAGAGTTTCAGTTTTATAGAGTATGCTTTGAGAAGTATTAAGTATTTAGAAAAGTGAAGAAGTAAAGTAAGAAAAGAAGATAGAGTTTCAGTTTTATAGAGTATGCTTTGAGAAGTATTAAGTATTTAGAAAAGTGAAGAAGTGAAGTAAGAAAAGAAGATAGAGTTTCAGTTTTATAGAGTATGCTTTGAGAAGTATTAAGTATTTAGAAAAGTGAAGAAGTAAAGTAAGAAAAGAAGATAGAGTTTCAGTTTTATAGAGTATGCTTTGAGAAGTATTAAGTATTTAGAAAAGTGAAGAAGTGAAGTAAGAAAAGAAGATTGAGTTTCAGTTTTATAGAGTATGCTTTGAGAAGTATTAAGTATTTAGAAAAGTGAAGAAGTAAAGTAAGAAAAGAAGATAGAGTTTCAGTTTTATAGAGTATGCTTTGAGAAGTATTAAGTATTTAGAAAAGCGAAGAAGTGAAGTAAGAAAAGAAGATTGAGTTTCAGTTTTATAGAGTATGTTTGAGAAGTAATAAGTATTTAGAAAAGTGAAGAAGTAAAGTAAGAAAAGAAGATTGAGTTTCAGTTTTATAGAGTATGCTTTGAGAAGTATTAAGTATTTAGAAAAGTGAAGAAGTGAAGTAAGAAAAGAAGATTGAGTTTCAGTTTTATAGAGTAGGCTTTGAGAAGTATTAAGTATTTAGAAAAGTGAAGAAGTAAAGTAAGAAAAGAAGATAGAGTTTCAGTTTTATAGAGTATGCTTTGAGAAGTAATAAGTATTTAGAAAAGTGAAGAAGTGAAGTAAGAAAAGAAGATTGAGTTTCAGTTTTATAGAGTATGCTTTGAGAAGTAATAAGTATTTAGAAAAGTGAAGAAGTGAAGTAAGAAAAGAAGATAGAGTTTCAGTTTTAAGGAGTATGCTTTGAGAAGTATTAAGTATTTAGAAAAGCGAAGAAGTGAAGTAAGAAAAGAAGATAGAGTTTCAGTTTTAAGGAGTAGGCTTTGAGAAGTATTAAGTATTTCGAAAAGTGAAGAAGTGAAGTAAGAAAAGAAGATAGAGTTTCAGTTTTAAGGAGTATGCTTTGAGAAGTATTAAGTATTTAGAAAAGTGAAGAAGTAAAGTAAGAAAAGAAGATAAATTTCTGTTTTATAGAGTATGCTTTGAGAAGTATTAAGTATTTAGAAAAGCGAAGAAGTGAAGTAAGAAAAGAAGATAGAGTTTCAGTTTTATAGAGTATGCATTGAGAAGTATTAAGTATTTAGAAAAGCGAAGAAGTGAAGTAAGAAAAAAAAGATAGAATTTGAGTTTTAAGGAATATGGATTGAGAAGTATTAAGTATTTAGAAAAGTGAAGAAGTAAAGTAAGAAAAGAAGATTGAGTTTCAGTTTTATTGAGTATGCTTTGAGAAGTATTAAGTATTTAGAAAAGTGAAGAAGTAAAGTAAGAAAAGAAGATAGAGTTTCAGTTTTATAGAGTATGCTTTGAGAAGTATTAAGTATTTAGAAAAGTGAAGAAGTAAAGTAAGAAAAGAAGATAGAGTTTCAGTTTTATAGAGTATGCTTTGAGAAGTATTAAGTATTTAGAAAAGTGAAGAAGTAAAGTAAGAAAAGAAGATAGAGTTTCAGTTTTATAGAGTATGCTTTGAGAAGTATTAAGTATTTAGAAAAGCGAAGAAGTGAAGTAAGAAAAGAAGATTGAGTTTCAGTTTTAAGGAGTATGCTTTGAGAAGTAATAAGTATTTAGAAAAGTGAAGAAGTAAAGTAAGAAAAGAAGATTGAGTTTCAGTTTTATAGAGTAGGCTTTGAGAAGTATTAAGTATTTAGAAAAGTGAAGAAGTGAAGTAAGAAAAGAAGATTGAGTTTCAGTTTTATAGAGTATGCTTTGAGAAGTATTAAGTATTTAGAAAAGCGAAGAAGTGAAGTAAGAAAAGATGATTGAGTTTCAGTTTTATAGAGTATGCTTTGAGAAGTATTAAGTATTTAGAAAAGCGAAGAAGTGAAGTAAGAAAAGATGATTGAGTTTCAGTTTTATAGAGTATGCTTCGTGAAGTATTAAGTATTTAGAAAAGTGAAGAAGTAAAGTAAGAAAAGAAGATTGAGTTTCAGTTTTATAGAGTATGCTTCGTGAAGTATTAAGTATTTAGAAAAGTGAAAAAGTAAAGTAAGAAAAGAAGATAGAGTTTCAGTTTTATAGAGTATGCTTTGAGAAGTATTAAGTATTTAGAAAAGCGAAGAAGTGAAGTAAGAAAAGAAGATAGAGTTTCAGTTTTATAGAGTATGCTTTGAGAAGTATTAAGTATTTAGAAAAGCGAAGAAGTGAAGTAAGAAAAGAAGATAGAGTTTCAGTTTTATAGAGTATGCTTTGAGAAGTATTAAGTATTTAGAAAAGCGAAGAAGTGAAGTAAGAAAAAAAGATAGAATTTGAGTTTTAAGGAATATGGATTGAGAAGTATTAAGTATTTAGAAAAGTGAAGAAGTAAAGTAAGAAAAGAAGATTGAGTTTCAGTTTTATAGAGTATGCTTTGAGAAGTATTAAGTATTTAGAAAAGTGAAGAAGTGAAGTAAGAAAAGAAGATTGAGTTTCAGGTTTTATAGAGTAGG
>CAMPDV010002815.1:0-54270 GCA_946699065.1 Loxodes magnus | reverse complement strand
CTTTTACTTGCTTTTCTACTTCACTTTTCTTAGAAATCTTATCTCTCTTTCTCATTTTCTATTATCACTTTCAATTACCTAACTCACACTCTTTTACTTGCTTTTCTACTTCACTTTTCTTAGAAATCTTATCTCTCTTTCTCATTTTCTATTAATTACTTTCAATTACCTAACTCAGACTCTTTTACTTGCTTTTCTACTTCACTTTTATTCACAAATCTTATCTCTCTTTCTCATTTTCGATTATCACTGTCAATTACCTAACTCAGACTCTTTTACTTGCTTTTCTACTTCACTTTTCTTAGAAATCTTATCTCTCTTTCTCATTTTCTATCATCACTTACAATTACCTAACTCACACTCTTTTACTTGCTTTTCTACTTCACTTTTCTTAGAAATCTTGATCTCTCTTTCTCATTTTCTATTAATTACTGTCAATTACCTAACTCACACTCTTTTACTTACTTTTCTACTTCACCTTTAAAAGAAATCTTATCTCTCTTTCTCATTTTCTATTATTACTTTCAATTACCTAACTCACACTCTTTTACTTGCTTTTCTACTTCACTTTTCTTAGAAATCTTATCTCTCTTTCTCATTTTCTATTATCACTTTCAATTACCTAACTCAGACTCTTTTACTTGCTTTTCTACTTCACTTTTCTTAGAAATCTTATCTCTCTTTCTCATTTTCGATTATTACTTTCAATTACCTAACTCAGACTCTTTTACTTGCTTTTCTACTTCACTTTTCTTAGAAATCTTATCTCTCTTTCTCATTTTCTATTATCACTTTCAATTACCTAACTCAGACTCTTTTACTTACTTTTCTACTTCACTTTTCTTAGAAATCTTATCTCTCTTTCTCATTTTCTATTATTACTTTCAATTACCTAACTCAGACTCTTTTACTTGTTTTTCTACTTCACTTTTCTTAGAAATCTTATCTCTCTTTCTCATTTTCTATTATCACTTTCAATTACCTAACTCAGACTCTTTTACTTACTTTTCTACTTCACTTTTCTTAGAAATCTTATCTCTCTTTCTCATTTTCTATTATCACTTTCAATTACCTAACTCAGACTCTTTTACTTGCTTTTCTACTTCACTTTTCTCACAAATCTTATCTCTCTTTCTCATTTTCTATTATCACTTTCAATTACCTAACTCAGACTCTTTTACTTGCTTTTCTACTTCACTTTTCTTAGAAATCTTATCTCTCTTTCTCATTTTCTATTATCACTTTCAATTACCTAACTCAGACTCTTTTACTTGCTTTTCTACTTCACTTTTCTTAGAAATCTTATCTCTCTTTCTCATTTTCTATTATCACTTTCAAATACCTAACTCAGACTCTTTTACTTGCTTTTCTACTTCACTTTTACTAGAAATCTTGACTCTCTTTCTCATTTTCTATTATTACTTTCAAATACCTAACTCAGACTCTTTTACTTACTTTTCTACTTCACCTTTAAAAGAAATCTTATCTCTCTTTCTCATTTTCTATTATCACTTTCAATTACCTAACTCAGACTCTTTTACTTGCTTTTCTACTTCACCTTTAAAAGAAATCTTATCTCTCTTTCTCATTTTCTATTATCACTTTCAATTACCTAACTCAGACTCTTTTACTTACTTTTCTACTTCACTTTTCTTAGAAATCTTATCTCTCTTTCTCATTTTCTATTATCACTTTCAATTACCTAACTCAGACTCTTTTACTTACTTTTCTACTTCACTTTTCTTAGAAATCTTATCTCTCTTTCTCATTTTCTATTATCACTTTCAATTACCTAACTCAGACTCTTTTACTTACTTTTCTACTTCACTTTTCTTAGAAATCTTATCTCTCTTTCTCATTTTCTATTATCACTTTCAATTACCTAACTCAGACTCTTTTACTTACTTTTCTACTTCACTTTTCTTAGAAATCTTATCTCTCTTTCTCATTTTCTATTATCACTTTCAGTTACCTAACTCTGACTCTTTTACTTGCTTCTCTACTTCACTTTTCTTAGAAATCTTATCTCTCTTTCTCATTTTCTATTATCACTTTCAATTACCTAACTCAGACTCTTTTACTTGCTTTTCTACTTCACTTTTCTTAGAAATCTTATCTCTCTTTCTCATTTTCTATTATTACTTTCAATTACCTAACTCAGACTCTTTTACTTGCTTTTCTACTTCACCTTTAAAAGAAATCTTATCTCTCTTTCTCATTTTCTATTATCACTTTCAAATACCTAACTCAGACTCTTTTACTTGTTTTTCTACTTCACTTTTCTTAGAAATCTTATCTCTCTTTCTCATTTTCTATTATCACTTTCAAATACCTAACTCAGACTCTTTTACTTGCTTTTCTACTTCACTTTTACTAGAAATCTTGACTCTCTTTCTCATTTTCTATTATTACTTTCAAATACCTAACTCAGACTCTTTTACTTACTTTTCTACTTCACCTTTAAAAGAAATCTTATCTCTCTTTCTCATTTTCTATTATCACTTTCAATTACCTAACTCAGACTCTTTTACTTACTTTTCTACTTCACTTTTCTTAGAAATCTTATCTCTCTTTCTCATTTTCTATTATCACTTTCAATTACCTAACTCAGACTCTTTTACTTACTTTTCTACTTCACTTTTCTTAGAAATCTTATCTCTCTTTCTCATTTTCTATTATTACTTTCAAATACCTAACTCAGACTCTTTTACTTGCTTTTCTACTTCACTTTTCTTAGAAATCTTATCTCTCTTTCTCATTTTCTATTATCACTTTCAATTACCTAACTCAGACTCTTTTACTTGCTTTTCTACTTCACTTTTCTTAGAAATCTTATCTCTCTTTCTCATTTTCTATTATTACTTTCAAATACCTAACTCAGACTCTTTTACTTGCTTTTCTACTTCACTTTTCTTAGAAATCTTATCTCTCTTTCTCATTTTCGATTATCACTTTCAAATACCTAACTCAGACTCTTTTACTTGCTTTTCTACTTCACTTTTCTTAGAAATCTTATCTCTCTTTCTCATTTTCTATTATCACTTTCAATTACCTAACTCAGACTCTTTTACTTACTTTTCTACTTCACTTTTCTTAGAAATCTTATCTCTCTTTCTCATTTTCTATTATTACTTTCAAATACCTAACTCAGACTCTTTTACTTGCTTTTCTACTTCACTTTTACTAGAAATCTTGACTCTCTTTCTCATTTTCTATTATCACTTTCAAATAACTAACTCAGACTCTTTTACTTACTTTTCTACTTCACTTTTCTTAGAAATCTTATCTCTCTTTCTCATTTTCTATTATCACTTTCAATTACCTAACTCAGACTCTTTTACTTGTTTTTCTACTTCACTTTTCTTAGAAATCTTATCTCTCTTTCTCATTTTCTATTATCACTTTCAAATACCTAACTCAGACTCTTTTACTTGCTTTTCTACTTCACTTTTCTTAGAAATCTTATCTCTCTTTCTCATTTTCTATTATCACTTTCAATTACCTAACTCAGACTCTTTTACTTGCTTTTCTACTTCACTTTTCTTAGAAATCTTATCTCTCTTTCTCATTTTCTATTATTACTTTCAATTACCTAACTCAGACTCTTTTACTTGCTTTTCTACTTCACTTTTCTTAGAAATCTTATCTCTCTTTCTCATTTTCTATTATCACTTTCAATTACCTAACTCAGACTCTTTTACTTACTTTTCTACTTCACTTTTCTTAGAAATCTTATCTCTCTTTCTCATTTTCTATTATCACTTACAATTACCTAACTCAGACTCTTTTACTTGTTTTTCTACTTCACTTTTACTAGAAATCTTATCTCTCTTTCTCATTTTCTATTATCACTTTCAAATACCTAACTCAGACTCTTTTACTTGCTTTTCTACTTCACTTTTACTAGAAATCTTGACTCTCTTTCTCATTTTCTATTATCACTTTCAAATAACTAACTCAGACTCTTTTACTTGTTTTTCTACTTCACTTTTCTTAGAAATCTTATCTCTCTTTCTCATTTTCTATTATTACTTTCAATTACCTAACTCAGACTCTTTTACTTGCTTTTCTACTTCACTTTTCTTAGAAATCTTATCTCTCTTTCTCATTTTCGATTATTACTTTCAATTACCTAACTCAGACTCTTTTACTTGTTTTTCTACTTCACTTTTCTTAGAAATCTTATCTCTCTTTCTCATTTTCTATTATCACTTTCAAATACCTAACTCAGACTCTTTTACTTGCTTTTCTACTTCACTTTTACTAGAAATCTTGATCTCTCTTTCTCATTTTCAATTATCACTTTCAATTACCTAACTCAGACTCTTTTACTTGCTTTTCTACTTCACTTTTCTTAGAAATCTTATCTCTCTTTCTCATTTTCTATTATCACTTTCAATTACCTAACTCAGACTCTTTTACTTGCTTTTCTACTTCACTTTTCTTAGAAATCTTATCTCTCTTTCTCATTTTCTATTATCACTTTCAATTACCTAACTCAGACTCTTTTACTTGCTTTTCTACTTCACTTTTACTAGAAATCTTTTCTCTTTCTCATTTTCTTTATCACTTTCAAATAACTAACTCAGACTCTTTTACTTGCTTTTCTACTTCACTTTTCTTAGAAATCTTATCTCTCTTTCTCATTTTCTATTATCACTTTCAAATACCTAACTCAGACTCTTTTACTTGCTTTTCTACTTCACTTTTCTTAAAATCTCTCTCTTTCTCATTTTCTATTATCACTTTCAATTACCTAACTCAGACTCTTTTACTTGCTTTTCTACTTCACTTTTCTTAGAAATCTTATCTCTCTTTCTCATTTTCTATTATTACTTAATTACCTAACTCAGACTCTTTTACTTGCTTTTCTACTTCACCTTTCTTAGAAATCTTATCTCTCTTTCTCATTTTTTATTATTACTTTCAATTACCTAACTCAGACTCTTTTACTTACTTTTCTACTTCACCTTTAAAAGAAATCTTATCTCTCTTTCTCATTTTCTATTATTACTTTCAATTACCTAACTCAGACTCTTTTACTTGCTTTTCTACTTCACTTTTACTAGAAATCTTGACTCTCTTTCTCATTTTCTATTATCACTTTCAAATAACTAACTCAGACTCTTTTACTTGCTTTTCTACTTCACTTTTCTTAGAAATCTTATCTCTCTTTCTCATTTTCTATTATTACTTTCAATTACCTAACTCAGACTCTTTTACTTACTTTTCTACTTCACCTTTAAAAGAAATCTTATCTCTCTTTCTCATTTTCTATTATCACTTTCAATTACCTAACTCAGACTCTTTTACTTACTTTTCTACTTCACTTTTCTTAGAAATCTTATCTCTCTTTCTCATTTTCTATTATCACTTTCAATTACCTAACTCAGACTCTTTTACTTACTTTTCTACTTCACTTTTCTTAGAAATCTTATCTCTCTTTCTCATTTTCTATTATCACTTTCAATTACCTAACTCAGACTCTTTTACTTGCTTTTCTACTTCACTTTTCTCACAAATCTTATCTCTCTTTCTCATTTTCTATTATCACTTTCAATTACCTAACTCAGACTCTTTTACTTGCTTTTCTACTTCACTTTTCTTAGAAATCTTATCTCTCTTTCTCATTTTCTATTATCACTTTCAATTACCTAACTCAGACTCTTTTACTTGCTTTTCTACTTCACTTTTCTTAGAAATCTTATCTCTCTTTCTCATTTTCTATTAATACTTTCAATTACCTAACTCAGACTCTTTTACTTGCTTTTCTACTTCACTTTTATTAGAAATCTTATCTCTCTTTCTCATTTTCTATTATCACTGTCAATTACCTAACTCAGACTCTTTTACTTGCTTTTCTACTTCACTTTTCTTAGAAATCTTATCTCTCTTTCTCATTTTCTATCATCACTTACAATTACCTAACTCACACTCTTTTACTTGCTTTTCTACTTCACTTTTCTTAGAAATCTTATCTCTCTTTCTCATTTTCTATTAATACTGTCAATTACCTAACTCACACTCTTTTACTTGCTTTTCTACTTCACTTTTATTAGAAATCTTATCTCTCTTTCTCATTTTCTATTATTACTTTCAATTACCTAACTCACACTCTTTTACTTACTTTTCTACTTCACTTTTCTTAGAAATCTTATCTCTCTTTCTCATTTTCTATTATCACTTTCAATTACCTAACTCAGACTCTTTTACTTACTTTTCTACTTCACTTTTCTTAGAAATCTTATCTCTCTTTCTCATTTTCTATTATTACTTTCAATTACCTAACTCAGACTCTTTTACTTGCTTTTCTACTTCACTTTTCTTAGAAATCTTATCTCTCTTTCTCATTTTCGATTATTACTTTCAATTACCTAACTCAGACTCTTTTACTTGCTTTTCTACTTCACTTTTCTTAGAAATCTTATCTCTCTTTCTCATTTTCTATTATCACTTTCAATTACCTAACTCAGACTCTTTTACTTACTTTTCTACTTCACTTTTCTTAGAAATCTTATCTCTCTTTCTCATTTTCTATTATTACTTTCAAATACCTAACTCAGACTCTTTTACTTGCTTTTCTACTTCACTTTTCTTAGAAATCTTATCTCTCTTTCTCATTTTCTATTATCACTTTCAAATACCTAACTCAGACTCTTTTACTTGCTTTTCTACTTCACTTTTACTAGAAATCTTGACTCTCTTTCTCATTTTCTATTATCACTTTCAAATAACTAACTCAGACTCTTTTACTTGTTTTTCTACTTCACTTTTCTTAGAAATCTTATCTCTCTTTCTCATTTTCTATTATTACTTTCAATTACCTAACTCAGACTCTTTTACTTGCTTTTCTACTTCACTTTTCTTAGAAATCTTATCTCTCTTTCTCATTTTCTATTATCACTTTCAAATACCTAACTCAGACTCTTTTACTTGCTTTTCTACTTCACTTTTACTAGAAATCTTGACTCTCTTTCTCATTTTCTATTATTACTTTCAAATACCTAACTCAGACTCTTTTACTTACTTTTCTACTTCACCTTTAAAAGAAATCTTATCTCTCTTTCTCATTTTCTATTATCACTTTCAATTACCTAACTCAGACTCTTTTACTTGCTTTTCTACTTCACCTTTAAAAGAAATCTTATCTCTCTTTCTCATTTTCTATTATCACTTTCAATTACCTAACTCAGACTCTTTTACTTACTTTTCTACTTCACTTTTCTTAGAAATCTTATCTCTCTTTCTCATTTTCTATTATCACTTTCAATTACCTAACTCAGACTCTTTTACTTACTTTTCTACTTCACCTTTAAAAGAAATCTTATCTCTCTTTCTCATTTTCTATTATCACTTTCAATTACCTAACTCAGACTCTTTTACTTACTTTTCTACTTCACTTTTCTTAGAAATCTTATCTCTCTTTCTCATTTTTTATTATCACTTTCAATTACCTAACTCAGACTCTTTTACTTACTTTTCTACTTCACTTTTCTTAGAAATCTTATCTCTCTTTCTCATTTTCTATTATCACTTTCAATTACCTAACTCAGACTCTTTTACTTACTTTTCTACTTCACTTTTCTTAGAAATCTTATCTCTCTTTCTCATTTTCTATTATTACTTTCAAATACCTAACTCAGACTCTTTTACTTGCTTTTCTACTTCACTTTTCTTAGAAATCTTATCTCTCTTTCTCATTTTCTATTATTACTTTCAAATACCTAACTCAGACTCTTTTACTTGTTTTTCTACTTCACTTTTCTTAGAAATCTTATCTCTCTTTCTCATTTTCTATTATCACTTTCAAATACCTAACTCAGACTCTTTTACTTGCTTTTCTACTTCACTTTTACTAGAAATCTTGACTCTCTTTCTCATTTTCTATTATTACTTTCAAATACCTAACTCAGACTCTTTTACTTGTTTTTCTACTTCACTTTTCTTAGAAATCTTATCTTTCTTTCTCATTTTCTATTATCACTTTCAAAGACCTAACTCAGACTCTTTTACTTACTTTTCTACTTCACTTTTCTTAGAAATCTTATCTCTCTTTCTCATTTTCGATTATCACTTTCAATTACCTAACTCAGACTCTTTTACTTGCTTTTCTACTTCACTTTTCTTAGAAATCTTATCTCTCTTTCTCATTTTCTATTATTACTTTCAATTACCTAACTCAGACTCTTTTACTTACTTTTCTACTTCACTTTTCTTAGAAATCTTATCTCTCTTTCTCATTTTCGATTATCACTTTCAATTACCTAACTCAGACTCTTTTACTTGCTTTTCTACTTCACTTTTCTTAGAAATCTTATCTCTCTTTCTCATTTTCGATTATCACTTTCAATTACCTAACTCAGACTCTTTTACTTGCTTTTCTACTTCACTTTTCTTAGAAATCTTATCTCTCTTTCTCATTTTCTATTATTACTTTCAAATACCTAACTCAGACTCTTTTACTTGCTTTTCTACTTCACTTTTCTTAGAAATCTTATCTCTCTTTCTCATTTTCGATTATCACTTTCAAATACCTAACTCAGACTCTTTTACTTGCTTTTCTACTTCACTTTTACTAGAAATCTTGACTCTCTTTCTCATTTTCTATTATCACTTTCAAATAACTAACTCAGACTCTTTTACTTACTTTTCTACTTCACTTTTCTTAGAAATCTTATCTCTCTTTCTCATTTTCTATTATCACTTTCAATTACCTAACTCAGACTCTTTTACTTGTTTTTCTACTTCACTTTTCTTAGAAATCTTATCTCTCTTTCTCATTTTCGATTATCACTTTCAAATACCTAACTCAGACTCTTTTACTTGCTTTTCTACTTCGCTTTTACTAGAAATCTTGACTCTCTTTCTCATTTTCTATTATCACTTTCAATTACCTAACTCAGACTCTTTTACTTGCTTTTCTACTTCACTTTTCTTAGAAATCTTATCTCTCTTTCTCATTTTTTATTATCACTTTCAATTACCTAACTCAGACTCTTTTACTTACTTTTCTACTTCACTTTTCTTAGAAATCTTATCTCTCTTTCTCATTTTTTATTATCACTTTCAATTACCTAACTCAGACTCTTTTACTTACTTTTCTACTTCACTTTTCTTAGAAATCTTATCTCTCTTTCTCATTTTCTATTATCACTTTCAATTACCTAACTCAGACTCTTTTACTTACTTTTCTACTTCACTTTTCTTAGAAATCTTATCTCTCTTTCTCATTTTCTATTATTACTTTCAAATACCTAACTCAGACTCTTTTACTTGCTTTTCTACTTCACTTTTCTTAGAAATCTTATCTCTCTTTCTCATTTTCTATTATCACTTTCAATTACCTAACTCAGACTCTTTTACTTGCTTTTCTACTTCACTTTTCTTAGAAATCTTATCTCTCTTTCTCATTTTCTATTATTACTTTCAAATACCTAACTCAGACTCTTTTACTTGCTTTTCTACTTCACTTTTCTTAGAAATCTTATCTCTCTTTCTCATTTTCGATTATCACTTTCAAATACCTAACTCAGACTCTTTTACTTGCTTTTCTACTTCACTTTTACTAGAAATCTTGACTCTCTTTCTCATTTTCTATTATCACTTTCAAATAACTAACTCAGACTCTTTTACTTACTTTTCTACTTCACTTTTCTTAGAAATCTTATCTCTCTTTCTCATTTTCTATTATCACTTTCAATTACCTAACTCAGACTCTTTTACTTGTTTTTCTACTTCACTTTTCTTAGAAATCTTATCTCTCTTTCTCATTTTCTATTATCACTTTCAAATACCTAACTCAGACTCTTTTACTTGCTTTTCTACTTCACTTTTCTTAGAAATCTTATCTCTCTTTCTCATTTTCTATTATCACTTTCAATTACCTAACTCAGACTCTTTTACTTGCTTTTCTACTTCACTTTTCTTAGAAATCTTATCTCTCTTTCTCATTTTCTATTATTACTTTCAATTACCTAACTCAGACTCTTTTACTTGCTTTTCTACTTCACTTTTCTTAGAAATCTTATCTCTCTTTCTCATTTTCTATTATCACTTTCAATTACCTAACTCAGACTCTTTTACTTACTTTTCTACTTCACTTTTCTTAGAAATCTTATCTCTCTTTCTCATTTTCTATTATCACTTACAATTACCTAACTCAGACTCTTTTACTTGTTTTTCTACTTCACTTTTACTAGAAATCTTATCTCTCTTTCTCATTTTCTATTATCACTTTCAAATACCTAACTCAGACTCTTTTACTTGCTTTTCTACTTCACTTTTACTAGAAATCTTGACTCTCTTTCTCATTTTCTATTATCACTTTCAAATAACTAACTCAGACTCTTTTACTTGTTTTTCTACTTCACTTTTCTTAGAAATCTTATCTCTCTTTCTCATTTTCTATTATTACTTTCAATTACCTAACTCAGACTCTTTTACTTGCTTTTCTACTTCACTTTTCTTAGAAATCTTATCTCTCTTTCTCATTTTCGATTATTACTTTCAATTACCTAACTCAGACTCTTTTACTTGTTTTTCTACTTCACTTTTCTTAGAAATCTTATCTCTCTTTCTCATTTTCTATTATCACTTTCAAATACCTAACTCAGACTCTTTTACTTGCTTTTCTACTTCACTTTTACTAGAAATCTTGACTCTCTTTCTCATTTTCAATTATCACTTTCAAATAACTAACTCAGACTCTTTTACTTGCTTTTCTACTTCACTTTTCTTAGAAATCTTATCTCTCTTTCTCATTTTCTATTATCACTTTCAAATACCTAACTCAGACTCTTTTACTTGCTTTTCTACTTCACTTTTCTTAGAAATCTTATCTCTCTTTCTCATTTTCTATTATCACTTTCAATTACCTAACTCAGACTCTTTTACTTGCTTTTCTACTTCACTTTTCTTAGAAATCTTATCTCTCTTTCTCATTTTCTATTATTACTTTCAATTACCTAACTCAGACTCTTTTACTTGCTTTTCTACTTCACTTTTCTTAGAAATCTTATCTCTCTTTCTCATTTTTTATTATTACTTTCAATTACCTAACTCAGACTCTTTTACTTACTTTTCTACTTCACCTTTAAAAGAAATCTTATCTCTCTTTCTCATTTTCTATTATTACTTTCAATTACCTAACTCAGACTCTTTTACTTGCTTTTCTACTTCACTTTTACTAGAAATCTTGACTCTCTTTCTCATTTTCTATTATCACTTTCAAATAACTAACTCAGACTCTTTTACTTGCTTTTCTACTTCACTTTTCTTAGAAATCTTATCTCTCTTTCTCATTTTCTATTATTACTTTCAATTACCTAACTCAGACTCTTTTACTTACTTTTCTACTTCACCTTTAAAAGAAATCTTATCTCTCTTTCTCATTTTCTATTATCACTTTCAATTACCTAACTCAGACTCTTTTACTTACTTTTCTACTTCACTTTTCTTAGAAATCTTATCTCTCTTTCTCATTTTCTATTATCACTTTCAATTACCTAACTCAGACTCTTTTACTTACTTTTCTACTTCACTTTTCTTAGAAATCTTATCTCTCTTTCTCATTTTCTATTATCACTTTCAATTACCTAACTCAGACTCTTTTACTTGCTTTTCTACTTCACTTTTCTCACAAATCTTATCTCTCTTTCTCATTTTCTATTATCACTTTCAATTACCTAACTCAGACTCTTTTACTTGCTTTTCTACTTCACTTTTCTTAGAAATCTTATCTCTCTTTCTCATTTTCTATTATCACTTTCAATTACCTAACTCAGACTCTTTTACTTGCTTTTCTACTTCACTTTTACTAGAAATCTTGACTCTCTTTCTCATTTTCTATTATCACTTTCAAATAACTAACTCAGACTCTTTTACTTGCTTTTCTACTTCACTTTTCTTAGAAATCTTATCTCTCTTTCTCATTTTCTATTATCACTTTCAAATAACTAACTCAGACTCTTTTACTTGCTTTTCTACTTCACTTTTCTTAGAAATCTTATCTCTCTTTCTCATTTTCTATTATCACTTTCAATTACCTAACTCAGACTCTTTTACTTGCTTTTCTACTTCACTTTTCTTAGAAATCTTATCTCTCTTTCTCATTTTCTATTATTACTTTCAGTTACTTAACTCTGACTCTTTTACTTGCTTCTCTACTTCACTTTTCTTAGAAATCTTATCTCTCTTTCTCATTTTCTATTATTACTTTCAATTACCTAACTCAGACTCTTTTACTTGCTTTTCTACTTCACTTTTCTTAGAAATCTTATCTCTCTTTCTCATTTTCGATTATTACTTTCAATTACCTAACTCAGACTCTTTTACTTACTTTTCTACTTCACTTTTCTTAGAAATCTTATCTCTCTTTCTCATTTTCTATTATCACTTTCAATTACCTAACTCAGACTCTTTTACTTGCTTTTCTACTTCACCTTTAAAAGAAATCTTATCTCTCTTTCTCATTTTCTATTATCACTTTCAATTACCTAACTCAGACTCTTTTACTTGCTTTTCTACTTCACCTTTAAAAGAAATCTTATCTCTCTTTCTCATTTTCTATTATCACTTTCAATTACCTAACTCAGACTCTTTTACTTGCTTTTCTACTTCACTTTTCTTAGAAATCTTATCTCTCTTTCTCATTTTTTATTATCACTTTCAATTACCTAACTCAGACTCTTTTACTTGTTTTTCTACTTCACTTTTCTTAGAAATCTTATCTCTCTTTCTCATTTTTTATTATTACTTTCAATTACCTAACTCAGACTCTTTTACTTGCTTTTCTACTTCACTTTTCTTAGAAATCTTATCTCTCTTTCTCATTTTCTATTATTACTTTCAATTACCTAACTCAGACTCTTTTACTTGCTTTTCTACTTCACTTTTCTTAGAAATCTTATCTCTCTTTCTCATTTTTTATTATTACTTTCAATTACCTAACTCAGACTCTTTTACTTGCTTTTCTACTTCACTTTTCTTAGAAATCTTATCTCTCTTTCTCATTTTTTATTATTAGTTTCAATTACCTAACTCAGACTCTTTTACTTTTTTTTCTACTTCACTTTTCTTAGAAATCTTATCTCTCTTTCTCATTTTCTATTATCACTTTCAATTACCTAACTCAGACTCTTTTACTTGCTTTTCTACTTCACTTTTCTTAGAAATCTTATCTCTCTTTCTCATTTTCTATTATCACTTTCAATTAACTAACTCAGACTCTTTTACTTGCTTTTCTACTTCACTTTTCTTAGAAATCTTATCTCTCTTTCTCATTTTCTATTATTACTTTCAAATACCTAACTCAGACTCTTTTACTTTCTTTTCTACTTCACTTTTCTTAGAAATCTTATCTCTCTTTCTCATTTTCTATTATCACTTTCAAATACCTAACTCAGACTCTTTTACTTGCTTTTCTACTTCACTTTTCTTAGAAATCTTATCTCTCTTTCTCATTTTCTATTATCACTTTCAAATACCTAACTCAGACTCTTTTACTTGCTTTTCTACTTCACTTTTACTAGAAATCTTGACTCTCTTTCTCATTTTCTATTATTACTTTCAAATACCTAACTCAGACTCTTTTACTTACTTTTCTACTTCACCTTTAAAAGAAATCTTATCTCTCTTTCTCATTTTCTATTATCACTTTCAATTACCTAACTCAGACTCTTTTACTTACTTTTCTACTTCACTTTTCTTAGAAATCTTATCTCTCTTTCTCATTTTCTATTATCACTTTCAATTACCTAACTCAGACTCTTTTACTTACTTTTCTACTTCACTTTTCTTAGAAATCTTATCTCTCTTTCTCATTTTCTATTATTACTTTCAAATACCTAACTCAGACTCTTTTACTTGCTTTTCTACTTCACTTTTCTTAGAAATCTTATCTCTCTTTCTCATTTTCTATTATCACTTTCAATTACCTAACTCAGACTCTTTTACTTGCTTTTCTACTTCACTTTTCTTAGAAATCTTATCTCTCTTTCTCATTTTCTATTATTACTTTCAAATACCTAACTCAGACTCTTTTACTTGCTTTTCTACTTCACTTTTCTTAGAAATCTTATCTCTCTTTCTCATTTTCGATTATCACTTTCAAATACCTAACTCAGACTCTTTTACTTGCTTTTCTACTTCACTTTTACTAGAAATCTTGACTCTCTTTCTCATTTTCTATTATCACTTTCAAATAACTAACTCAGACTCTTTTACTTACTTTTCTACTTCACTTTTCTTAGAAATCTTATCTCTCTTTCTCATTTTCTATTATCACTTTCAATTACCTAACTCAGACTCTTTTACTTGTTTTTCTACTTCACTTTTCTTAGAAATCTTATCTCTCTTTCTCATTTTCGATTATCACTTTCAAATACCTAACTCAGACTCTTTTACTTGCTTTTCTACTTCACTTTTACTAGAAATCTTGACTCTCTTTCTCATTTTCTATTATCACTTTCAATTACCTAACTCAGACTCTTTTACTTGCTTTTCTACTTCACTTTTCTTAGAAATCTTATCTCTCTTTCTCATTTTTTATTATCACTTTCAATTACCTAACTCAGACTCTTTTACTTACTTTTCTACTTCACTTTTCTTAGAAATCTTATCTCTCTTTCTCATTTTTTATTATCACTTTCAATTACCTAACTCAGACTCTTTTACTTACTTTTCTACTTCACTTTTCTTAGAAATCTTATCTCTCTTTCTCATTTTCTATTATCACTTTCAATTACCTAACTCAGACTCTTTTACTTACTTTTCTACTTCACTTTTCTTAGAAATCTTATCTCTCTTTCTCATTTTCTATTATTACTTTCAAATACCTAACTCAGACTCTTTTACTTGCTTTTCTACTTCACTTTTCTTAGAAATCTTATCTCTCTTTCTCATTTTCTATTATCACTTTCAATTACCTAACTCAGACTCTTTTACTTGCTTTTCTACTTCACTTTTCTTAGAAATCTTATCTCTCTTTCTCATTTTCTATTATTACTTTCAAATACCTAACTCAGACTCTTTTACTTGCTTTTCTACTTCACTTTTCTTAGAAATCTTATCTCTCTTTCTCATTTTCGATTATCACTTTCAAATACCTAACTCAGACTCTTTTACTTGCTTTTCTACTTCACTTTTACTAGAAATCTTGACTCTCTTTCTCATTTTCTATTATCACTTTCAAATAACTAACTCAGACTCTTTTACTTACTTTTCTACTTCACTTTTCTTAGAAATCTTATCTCTCTTTCTCATTTTCTATTATCACTTTCAATTACCTAACTCAGACTCTTTTACTTGTTTTTCTACTTCACTTTTCTTAGAAATCTTATCTCTCTTTCTCATTTTCTATTATCACTTTCAAATACCTAACTCAGACTCTTTTACTTGCTTTTCTACTTCACTTTTCTTAGAAATCTTATCTCTCTTTCTCATTTTCTATTATCACTTTCAATTACCTAACTCAGACTCTTTTACTTGCTTTTCTACTTCACTTTTCTTAGAAATCTTATCTCTCTTTCTCATTTTCTATTATTACTTTCAAATACCTAACTCAGACTCTTTTACTTGCTTTTCTACTTCACTTTTCTTAGAAATCTTATCTCTCTTTCTCATTTTCTATTATCACTTTCAATTACCTAACTCAGACTCTTTTACTTACTTTTCTACTTCACTTTTCTTAGAAATCTTATCTCTCTTTCTCATTTTCTATTATCACTTACAATTACCTAACTCAGACTCTTTTACTTGTTTTTCTACTTCACTTTTACTAGAAATCTTATCTCTCTTTCTCATTTTCTATTATCACTTTCAAATACCTAACTCAGACTCTTTTACTTGCTTTTCTACTTCACTTTTACTAGAAATCTTGACTCTCTTTCTCATTTTCTATTATCACTTTCAAATAACTAACTCAGACTCTTTTACTTGTTTTTCTACTTCACTTTTCTTAGAAATCTTATCTCTCTTTCTCATTTTCTATTATTACTTTCAATTACCTAACTCAGACTCTTTTACTTGCTTTTCTACTTCACTTTTCTTAGAAATCTTATCTCTCTTTCTCATTTTCGATTATTACTTTCAATTACCTAACTCAGACTCTTTTACTTGTTTTTCTACTTCACTTTTCTTAGAAATCTTATCTCTCTTTCTCATTTTCTATTATCACTTTCAAATACCTAACTCAGACTCTTTTACTTGCTTTTCTACTTCACTTTTACTAGAAATCTTGACTCTCTTTCTCATTTTCAATTATCACTTTCAAATAACTAACTCAGACTCTTTTACTTGCTTTTCTACTTCACTTTTCTTAGAAATCTTATCTCTCTTTCTCATTTTCTATTATCACTTTCAAATACCTAACTCAGACTCTTTTACTTGCTTTTCTACTTCACTTTTCTTAGAAATCTTATCTCTCTTTCTCATTTTCTATTATCACTTTCAATTACCTAACTCAGACTCTTTTACTTGCTTTTCTACTTCACTTTTCTTAGAAATCTTATCTCTCTTTCTCATTTTCTATTATTACTTTCAATTACCTAACTCAGACTCTTTTACTTGCTTTTCTACTTCACTTTTCTTAGAAATCTTATCTCTCTTTCTCATTTTTTATTATTACTTTCAATTACCTAACTCAGACTCTTTTACTTACTTTTCTACTTCACCTTTAAAAGAAATCTTATCTCTCTTTCTCATTTTCTATTATTACTTTCAATTACCTAACTCAGACTCTTTTACTTGCTTTTCTACTTCACTTTTACTAGAAATCTTGACTCTCTTTCTCATTTTCTATTATCACTTTCAAATAACTAACTCAGACTCTTTTACTTGCTTTTCTACTTCACTTTTCTTAGAAATCTTATCTCTCTTTCTCATTTTCTATTATTACTTTCAATTACCTAACTCAGACTCTTTTACTTACTTTTCTACTTCACCTTTAAAAGAAATCTTATCTCTCTTTCTCATTTTCTATTATCACTTTCAATTACCTAACTCAGACTCTTTTACTTACTTTTCTACTTCACTTTTCTTAGAAATCTTATCTCTCTTTCTCATTTTCTATTATCACTTTCAATTACCTAACTCAGACTCTTTTACTTACTTTTCTACTTCACTTTTCTTAGAAATCTTATCTCTCTTTCTCATTTTCTATTATCACTTTCAATTACCTAACTCAGACTCTTTTACTTGCTTTTCTACTTCACTTTTCTCACAAATCTTATCTCTCTTTCTCATTTTCTATTATCACTTTCAATTACCTAACTCAGACTCTTTTACTTGCTTTTCTACTTCACTTTTCTTAGAAATCTTATCTCTCTTTCTCATTTTCTATTATCACTTTCAATTACCTAACTCAGACTCTTTTACTTGCTTTTCTACTTCACTTTTACTAGAAATCTTGACTCTCTTTCTCATTTTCTATTATCACTTTCAAATAACTAACTCAGACTCTTTTACTTGCTTTTCTACTTCACTTTTCTTAGAAATCTTATCTCTCTTTCTCATTTTCTATTATCACTTTCAAATAACTAACTCAGACTCTTTTACTTGCTTTTCTACTTCACTTTTCTTAGAAATCTTATCTCTCTTTCTCATTTTCTATTATCACTTTCAATTACCTAACTCAGACTCTTTTACTTACTTTTCTACTTCACTTTTCTTAGAAATCTTATCTCTCTTTCTCATTTTCTATTATTACTTTCAGTTACTTAACTCTGACTCTTTTACTTGCTTCTCTACTTCACTTTTCTTAGAAATCTTATCTCTCTTTCTCATTTTCTATTATTACTTTCAATTACCTAACTCAGACTCTTTTACTTGCTTTTCTACTTCACTTTTCTTAGAAATCTTATCTCTCTTTCTCATTTTCGATTATTACTTTCAATTACCTAACTCAGACTCTTTTACTTACTTTTCTACTTCACTTTTCTTAGAAATCTTATCTCTCTTTCTCATTTTCTATTATCACTTTCAATTACCTAACTCAGACTCTTTTACTTGCTTTTCTACTTCACCTTTAAAAGAAATCTTATCTCTCTTTCTCATTTTCTATTATCACTTTCAATTACCTAACTCAGACTCTTTTACTTGCTTTTCTACTTCACCTTTAAAAGAAATCTTATCTCTCTTTCTCATTTTCTATTATCACTTTCAATTACCTAACTCAGACTCTTTTACTTGCTTTTCTACTTCACTTTTCTTAGAAATCTTATCTCTCTTTCTCATTTTTTATTATCACTTTCAATTACCTAACTCAGACTCTTTTACTTGTTTTTCTACTTCACTTTTCTTAGAAATCTTATCTCTCTTTCTCATTTTTTATTATTACTTTCAATTACCTAACTCAGACTCTTTTACTTGCTTTTCTACTTCACTTTTCTTAGAAATCTTATCTCTCTTTCTCATTTTCTATTATTACTTTCAATTACCTAACTCAGACTCTTTTACTTGCTTTTCTACTTCACTTTTCTTAGAAATCTTATCTCTCTTTCTCATTTTTTATTATTACTTTCAATTACCTAACTCAGACTCTTTTACTTGCTTTTCTACTTCACTTTTCTTAGAAATCTTATCTCTCTTTCTCATTTTTTATTATTAGTTTCAATTACCTAACTCAGACTCTTTTACTTTTTTTTCTACTTCACTTTTCTTAGAAATCTTATCTCTCTTTCTCATTTTCTATTATCACTTTCAATTACCTAACTCAGACTCTTTTACTTGCTTTTCTACTTCACTTTTCTTAGAAATCTTATCTCTCTTTCTCATTTTCTATTATCACTTTCAATTAACTAACTCAGACTCTTTTACTTGCTTTTCTACTTCACTTTTCTTAGAAATCTTATCTCTCTTTCTCATTTTCTATTATTACTTTCAAATACCTAACTCAGACTCTTTTACTTTCTTTTCTACTTCACTTTTCTTAGAAATCTTATCTCTCTTTCTCATTTTCGATTATCACTTTCAAATACCTAACTCAGACTCTTTTACTTGCTTTTCTACTTCACTTTTCTTAGAAATCTTGACTCTCTTTCTCATTTTCTATTATCACTTTCAAATAACTAACTCAGACTCTTTTACTTGTTTTTCTACTTCACTTTTCTTAGAAATCTTATCTTTCTTTCTCATTTTCTATTATCACTTTCAAAGACCTAACTCAGACTCTTTTACTTACTTTTCTACTTCACTTTTCTTAGAAATCTTATCTCTCTTTCTCATTTTCGATTATCACTTTCAATTACCTAACTCAGACTCTTTTACTTGCTTTTCTACTTCACTTTTCTTAGAAATCTTATCTCTCTTTCTCATTTTCTATTATTACTTTCAATTACCTAACTCAGACTCTTTTACTTACTTTTCTACTTCACTTTTCTTAGAAATCTTATCTCTCTTTCTCATTTTCGATTATCACTTTCAAAGACCTAACTCAGACTCTTTTACTTACTTTTCTACTTCACTTTTCTTAGAAATCTTATCTCTCTTTCTCATTTTCGATTATCACTTTCAATTACCTAACTCAGACTCTTTTACTTGTTTTTCTACTTCACTTTTCTTAGAAATCTTATCTCTCTTTCTCATTTTCTATTATTACTTTCAATTACCTAACTCAGACTCTTTTACTTACTTTTCTACTTCACCTTTAAAAGAAATCTTATCTCTCTTTCTCATTTTCTATTATCACTTTCAATTACCTAACTCAGACTCTTTTACTTTTTTTTCTACTTCACTTTTCTTAGAAATCTTATCTCTCTTTCTCATTTTCTATTATCACTTTCAAATACCTAACTCAGACTCTTTTACTTGCTTTTCTACTTCACTTTTCTCACAAATCTTATCTCTCTTTCTCATTTTCTATTATCACTTTCAAAGACCTAACTCAGACTCTTTTACTTGCTTTTCTACTTCACTTTTCTCACAAATCTTATCTCTCTTTCTCATTTTCTATTATCACTTTCAAAGACCTAACTCAGACTCTTTTACTTTTTTTTCTACTTCACTTTTCTTAGAAATCTTATCTCTCTTTCTCATTTTCTATTATCACTTTCAATTACCTAACTCAGACTCTTTTACTTACTTTTCTACTTCACTTTTCTTAGAAATCTTATCTCTCTTTCTCATTTTCTATTATCACTTTCAATTACCTAACTCAGACTCTTTTACTTACTTTTCTACTTCACTTTTCTTAGAAATCTTATCTCTCTTTCTCATTTTCTATTATTACTTTCAATTACCTAACTCAGACTCTTTTACTTGCTTTTCTACTTCACTTTTCTTAGAAATCTTATCTCTCTTTCTCATTTTCTATTATTACTTTCAATTACCTAACTCAGACTCTTTTACTTGCTTTTCTACTTCACTTTTCTTAGAAATCTTATCTCTCTTTCTCATTTTCTATTATTACTTTCAATTACCTAACTCAGACTCTTTTACTTGCTTTTCTACTTCACTTTTCTTAGAAATCTTATCTCTCTTTCTCATTTTCGATTATCACTTTCAATTACCTAACTCAGACTCTTTTACTTGCTTCTCTACTTCACTTTTCTTAGAAATCTTATCTCTCTTTCTCATTTTCTATTATCACTTTCAATTACCTAACTCAGACTCTTTTACTTGCTTCTCTACTTCACTTTTCTTAGAAATCTTATCTCTCTTTCTCATTTTCGATTATTACTTTCAATTACCTAACTCAGACTCTTTTACTTGCTTCTCTACTTCACTTTTCTTAGAAATCTTATCTCTCTTTCTCATTTTCTATTATCACTTTCAATTACCTAACTCAGACTCTTTTACTTGCTTCTCTACTTCACTTTTCTTAGAAATCTTATCTCTCTTTCTCATTTTCTATTATTACTTTCAATTACCTAACTCAGACTCTTTTACTTGCTTTTCTACTTCACTTTTCTTAGAAATCTTATCTCTCTTTCTCATTTTCTATTATTACTTTCAATTACCTAACTCTGACTCTTTTACTTGTTTTTCTACTTCACTTTTCTTAGAAATCTTATCTCTCTTTCTCATTTTCTATTATCACTTTCAATTACCTAACTCAGACTCTTTTACTTACTTTTCTACTTCACTTTTCTTAGAAATCTTATCTCTCTTTCTCATTTTCGATTATCACTTTCAATTACCTAACTCAGACTCTTTTACTTGCTTCTCTACTTCACTTTTCTTAGAAATCTTATCTCTCTTTCTCATTTTCTATTATCACTTTCAATTACCTAACTCAGACTCTTTTACTTGCTTTTCTACTTCACTTTTCTTAGAAATCTTATCTCTCTTTCTCATTTTCTATTATCACTTTCAATTACCTAACTCAGACTCTTTTACTTGCTTTTCTACTTCACTTTTCTTAGAAATCTTATCTCTCTTTCTCATTTTCTATTATCACTTTCAATTACCTAACTCAGACTCTTTTACTTTTTTTTCTACTTCACTTTTCTTAGAAATCTTATCTCTCTTTCTCATTTTCTATTATCACTTTCAATTACCTAACTCAGACTCTTTTACTTGCTTTTCTACTTCACTTTTACTAGAAATCTTGACTCTCTTTCTCATTTTCTATTATCACTTTCAAATAACTAACTCAGACTCTTTTACTTGTTTTTCTACTTCACTTTTCTTAGAAATCTTATCTCTCTTTCTCATTTTCTATTATCACTTTCAAAGACCTAACTCAGACTCTTTTACTTACTTTTCTACTTCACTTTTCTCACAAATCTTATCTCTCTTTCTCATTTTCTATTATCACTTTCAATTACCTAACTCAGACTCTTTTACTTACTTTTCTACTTCACTTTTCTTAGAAATCTTATCTGTCTTTCTCATTTTCTATTATCACTTTCAAATAACTAACTCAGACTCTTTTACTTGTTTTTCTACTTCACTTTTCTTAGAAATCTTATCTCTCTTTCTCATTTTCTATTATCACTTTCAATTACCTAACTCAGACTCTTTTACTTACTTTTCTACTTCACTTTTCTTAGAAATCTTATCTCTCTTTCTCATTTTCGATTATCACTTTCAATTACCTAACTCAGACTCTTTTACTTGTTTTTCTACTTCACTTTTCTTAGAAATCTTATCTCTCTTTCTCATTTTCTATTATCACTTTCAATTACCTAACTCTGACTCTTTTACTTGTTTTTCTACTTCACTTTTCTTAGAAATCTTATCTCTCTTTCTCATTTTCTATTATCACTTTCAATTACCTAACTCAGACTCTTTTACTTACTTTTCTACTTCACTTTTCTTAGAAATCTTATCTCTCTTTCTCATTTTCGATTATCACTTTCAATTACCTAACTCAGACTCTTTTACTTGCTTTTCTACTTCACTTTTCTTAGAAATCTTATCTCTCTTTCTCATTTTTTATTATCACTTTCAATTACCTAACTCAGACTCTTTTACTTGCTTTTCTACTTCACTTTTCTTAGAAATCTTATCTCTCTTTCTCATTTTCTATTATCACTTTCAATTACCTAACTCAGACTCTTTTACTTGCTTTTCTACTTCACTTTTCTTAGAAATCTTATCTCTCTTTCTCATTTTCTATTATCACTTTCAATTACCTAACTCAGACTCTTTTACTTTTTTTTCTACTTCACTTTTCTTAGAAATCTTATCTCTCTTTCTCATTTTCTATTATCACTTTCAATTACCTAACTCAGACTCTTTTACTTGCTTTTCTACTTCACTTTTACTAGAAATCTTGACTCTCTTTCTCATTTTCTATTATCACTTTCAAATAACTAACTCAGACTCTTTTACTTGTTTTTCTACTTCACTTTTCTTAGAAATCTTATCTCTCTTTCTCATTTTCTATTATCACTTTCAAAGACCTAACTCAGACTCTTTTACTTACTTTTCTACTTCACTTTTCTTAGAAATCTTATCTCTCTTTCTCATTTTCGATTATCACTTTCAATTACCTAACTCAGACTCTTTTACTTGCTTCTCTACTTCACTTTTCTTAGAAATCTTATCTCTCTTTTTCATTTCTATTATCACTTTCAATTACCTAACTCAGACTCTTTTACTTGCTTTTCTACTTCACTTTTCTTAGAAATCTTATCTCTCTTTCTCATTTTCTATTATTACTTTCAATTACCTAACTCAGACTCTTTTACTTGCTTTTCTACTTCACTTTTCTTAGAAATCTTATCTCTCTTTCTCATTTTCTATTATTACTTTCAATTACCTAACTCAGACTCTTTTACTTTTTTTTCTACTTCACTTTTCTTAGAAATCTTATCTCTCTTTCTCATTTTCTATTATCACTTTCAATTACCTAACTCAGACTCTTTTACTTGCTTTTCTACTTCACTTTTACTAGAAATCTTGACTCTCTTTCTCATTTTCTATTATCACTTTCAAATAACTAACTCAGACTCTTTTACTTGCTTTTCTACTTCACTTTTCTTAGAAATCTTATCTCTCTTTCTCATTTTCTATTATTACTTTCAATTACCTAACTCAGACTCTTTTACTTACTTTTCTACTTCACCTTTAAAAGAAATCTTATCTCTCTTTCTCATTTTCTATTATCACTTTCAATTACCTAACTCAGACTCTTTTACTTACTTTTCTACTTCACTTTTCTTAGAAATCTTATCTCTCTTTCTCATTTTCTATTATTACTTTCAATTACCTAACTCAGACTCTTTTACTTGCTTTTCTACTTCACTTTTCTTAGAAATCTTATCTCTCTTTCTCATTTTCTATTATTACTTTCAATTACCTAACTCAGACTCTTTTACTTTTTTTTCTACTTCACTTTTCTTAGAAATCTTATCTCTCTTTCTCATTTTCTATTATCACTTTCAAAGACCTAACTCAGACTCTTTTACTTACTTTTCTACTTCACTTTTCTTAGAAATCTTATCTGTCTTTCTCATTTTCTATTATCACTTTCAAATAACTAACTCAGACTCTTTTACTTGTTTTTCTACTTCACTTTTCTCACAAATCTTATCTCTCTTTCTCATTTTCTATTATCACTTTCAAAGACCTAACTCAGACTCTTTTACTTACTTTTCTACTTCACTTTTCTCACAAATCTTATCTCTCTTTCTCATTTTCTATTATCACTTTCAAAGACCTAACTCAGACTCTTTTACTTACTTTTCTACTTCACTTTTCTTAGAAATCTTATCTCTCTTTCTCATTTTTTATTATTACTTTCAATTACCTAACTCAGACTCTTTTACTTGCTTCTCTACTTCACTTTTCTTAGAAATCTTATCTCTCTTTCTCATTTTCTATTATCACTTTCAATTACCTAACTCAGACTCTTTTACTTGCTTTTCTACTTCACTTTTCTTAGAAATCTTATCTCTCTTTCTCATTTTCTATTATCACTTTCAATTACCTAACTCAGACTCTTTTACTTACTTTTCTACTTCACTTTTCTTAGAAATCTTATCTCTCTTTCTCATTTTCTATTATCACTTTCAATTACCTAACTCAGACTCTTTTACTTACTTTTCTACTTCACTTTTCTTAGAAATCTTATCTCTCTTTCTCATTTTTTATTATTACTTTCAATTACCTAACTCAGACTCTTTTACTTGCTTTTCTACTTCACTTTTCTCACAAATCTTATCTCTCTTTCTCATTTTCTATTATCACTTTCAAATACCTAACTCAGACTCTTTTACTTGCTTTTCTACTTCACTTTTACTAGAAATCTTGACTCTCTTTCTCATTTTCTATTATCACTTTCAAATAACTAACTCAGACTCTTTTACTTGTTTTCTACTTCACTTTTCTTAGAAATCTTATCTCTCTTTCTCATTTTCTATTATCACTTTCAATTACCTAACTCAGACTCTTTTACTTACTTTTCTACTTCACTTTTCTTAGAAATCTTATCTCTCTTTCTCATTTTCGATTATCACTTTCAATTACCTAACTCAGACTCTTTTACTTGCTTTTCTACTTCACTTTTCTTAGAAATCTTATCTCTCTTTTTCATTTTCTATTATCACTTTCAATTACCTAACTCAGACTCTTTTACTTGCTTTTCTACTTCACTTTTCTTAGAAATCTTATCTCTCTTTCTCATTTTCTATTATCACTTTCAATTACCTAACTCAGACTCTTTTACTTGCTTTTCTACTTCACTTTTCTTAGAAATCTTATCTCTCTTTCTCATTTTCTATTATTACTTTCAATTACCTAACTCAGACTCTTTTACTTGCTTTTCTACTTCACTTTTCTTAGAAATCTTATCTCTCTTTCTCATTTTCTATTATCACTTTCAATTACCTAACTCAGACTCTTTTACTTTTTTTTCTACTTCACTTTTCTTAGAAATCTTATCTCTCTTTCTCATTTTCTATTATCACTTTCAATTACCTAACTCAGACTCTTTTACTTACTTTTCTACTTCACTTTTCTTAGAAATCTTATCTCTCTTTCTCATTTTTTATTATTACTTTCAATTACCTAACTCAGACTCTTTTACTTGCTTCTCTACTTCACTTTTCTTAGAAATCTTATCTCTCTTTCTCATTTTCTATTATCACTTTCAATTACCTAACTCAGACTCTTTTACTTGCTTTTCTACTTCACTTTTCTTAGAAATCTTATCTCTCTTTCTCATTTTCTATTATCACTTTCAAAGACCTAACTCAGACTCTTTTACTTACTTTTCTACTTCACTTTTCTTAGAAATCTTATCTCTCTTTCTCATTTTTTATTATTACTTTCAATTACCTAACTCAGACTCTTTTACTTGTTTTTCTACTTCACTTTTCTCACAAATCTTATCTCTCTTTCTCATTTTCTATTATCACTTTCAAAGACCTAACTCAGACTCTTTTACTTACTTTTCTACTTCACCTTTAAAAGAAATCTTATCTCTCTTTCTCATTTTCGATTATCACTTTCAATTACCTAACTCAGACTCTTTTACTTACTTTTCTACTTCACTTTTCTTAGAAATCTTATCTCTCTTTCTCATTTTTTATTATCACTTTCAATTACCTAACTCAGACTCTTTTACTTACTTTTCTACTTCACTTTTCTTAGAAATCTTATCTCTCTTTCTCATTTTCTATTATCACTTTCAATTACCTAACTCAGACTCTTTTACTTACTTTTCTACTTCACTTTTCTTAGAAATCTTATCTCTCTTTCTCATTTTCTATTATTACTTTCAAATACCTAACTCAGACTCTTTTACTTGCTTTTCTACTTCACTTTTCTTAGAAATCTTATCTCTCTTTCTCATTTTCTATTATTACTTTCAATTACCTAACTCAGACTCTTTTACTTGCTTTTCTACTTCACTTTTCTTAGAAATCTTATCTCTCTTTCTCATTTTCGATTATCACTTTCAATTACCTAACTCAGACTCTTTTACTTGCTTTTCTACTTCACTTTTCTCACAAATCTTATCTCTCTTTCTCATTTTCTATTATCACTTTCAATTACCTAACTCAGACTCTTTTACTTGCTTCTCTACTTCACTTTTCTTAGAAATCTTATCTCTCTTTCTCATTTTCTATTATCACTTTCAATTACCTAACTCAGACTCTTTTACTTGCTTTTCTACTTCACTTTTCTTAGAAATCTTATCTCTCTTTCTCATTTTCGATTATCACTTTCAATTACCTAACTCAGACTCTTTTACTTACTTTTCTACTTCACTTTTCTTAGAAATCTTATCTCTCTTTCTCATTTTCTATTATCACTTTCAATTACCTAACTCAGACTCTTTTACTTTTTTTTCTACTTCACTTTTCTTAGAAATCTTATCTCTCTTTCTCATTTTCTATTATCACTTTCAAATACCTAACTCAGACTCTTTTACTTGCTTTTCTACTTCACTTTTACTAGAAATCTTGACTCTCTTTCTCATTTTCTATTATCACTTTCAAATAACTAACTCAGACTCTTTTACTTGTTTTTCTACTTCACTTTTCTCACAAATCTTATCTCTCTTTCTCATTTTCTATTATCACTTTCAAAGACCTAACTCAGACTCTTTTACTTACTTTTCTACTTCACTTTTCTTAGAAATCTTATCTCTCTTTCTCATTTTTTATTATTACTTTCAATTACCTAACTCAGACTCTTTTACTTGCTTCTCTACTTCACTTTTCTTAGAAATCTTATCTCTCTTTCTCATTTTCTATTATCACTTTCAATTACCTAACTCAGACTCTTTTACTTGCTTTTCTACTTCACTTTTCTTAGAAATCTTATCTCTCTTTCTCATTTTCTATTATCACTTTCAATTACCTAACTCAGACTCTTTTACTTGCTTTTCTACTTCACTTTTCTTAGAAATCTTATCTCTCTTTCTCATTTTCTATTATCACTTTCAAAGACCTAACTCAGACTCTTTTACTTACTTTTCTACTTCACTTTTCTTAGAAATCTTATCTCTCTTTCTCATTTTCTATTATCACTTTCAATTACCTAACTCAGACTCTTTTACTTGCTTTTCTACTTCACTTTTCTCACAAATCTTATCTCTCTTTCTCATTTTCGATTATCACTTTCAATTACCTAACTCAGACTCTTTTACTTGCTTTTCTACTTCACTTTTCTTAGAAATCTTATCTCTCTTTCTCATTTTTTATTATTACTTTCAATTACCTAACTCAGACTCTTTTACTTGCTTTTCTACTTCACTTTTCTTAGAAATCTTATCTCTCTTTCTCATTTTCTATTATCACTTTCAAATACCTAACTCAGACTCTTTTACTTGCTTTTCTACTTCACTTTTACTAGAAATCTTGACTCTCTTTCTCATTTTCTATTATCACTTTCAAATAACTAACTCAGACTCTTTTACTTGTTTTTCTACTTCACTTTTCTCACAAATCTTATCTCTCTTTCTCATTTTCTATTATCACTTTCAAAGACCTAACTCAGACTCTTTTACTTACTTTTCTACTTCACTTTTCTTAGAAATCTTATCTCTCTTTCTCATTTTTTATTATTACTTTCAATTACCTAACTCAGACTCTTTTACTTGCTTCTCTACTTCACTTTTCTTAGAAATCTTATCTCTCTTTCTCATTTTCTATTATCACTTTCAATTACCTAACTCAGACTCTTTTACTTGCTTTTCTACTTCACTTTTCTTAGAAATCTTATCTCTCTTTCTCATTTTCTATTATCACTTTCAATTACCTAACTCAGACTCTTTTTGCTTTTCTACTTCACTTTTCTTAGAAATCTTATTCTCTTTCTCACTATCACTTTTCTTAGAAATCTTATCTCTCTTTCTCATTTTCTATTATCACTTTCAATTACCTAACTCAGACCTAACTCACTTTTCTCACAAATCTTATCTCTCTTTCTCATTTTCGATTATCTCAATTTTAGACTTACTTTTTTCTACTTCACTTTTCTTATCTCTCTTTCTCATTTTTATTATCACTAATTACCTAACTCAGAAATCTTATCTCTCTTTCTCATTTTCTATTATCACTTTCAATTACCTAACTCAGACTCTTTTACTTGCTTTTCTACTTCACTTTTCTCACAAATCTTATCTCTCTTTCTCATTTTCGATTATCACTTTCAATTACCTAACTCAGACTCTTTTACTTGCTTTTCTACTTCACTTTTCTTAGAAATCTTATCTCTCTTTCTCATTTTTTATTATTACTTTCAATTACCTAACTCAGACTCTTTTACTTGCTTTTCTACTTCACTTTTCTTAGAAATCTTATCTCTCTTTCTCATTTTCTATTATTACTTTCAATTACCTAACTCAGACTCTTTTACTTGCTTCTCTACTTCACTTTTAAAAGAAATCTTATCTCTCTTTCTCATTTTCTATTATCACTTTCAATTACCTAACTCAGACTCTTTTACTTACTTTTCTACTTCACTTTTCTTAGAAATCTTATCTCTCTTTCTCATTTTCTATTATCACTTTCAATTACCTAACTCAGACTCTTTTACTTACTTTTCTACTTCACTTTTCTTAGAAATCTTATCTCTCTTTCTCATTTTTTATTATTACTTTCAATTACCTAACTCAGACTCTTTTACTTGTTTTTCTACTTCACTTTTCTCACAAATCTTATCTCTCTTTCTCATTTTCTATTATCACTTTCAAAGACCTAACTCAGACTCTTTTACTTACTTTTCTACTTCACCTTTAAAAGAAATCTTATCTCTCTTTCTCATTTTCGATTATCACTTTCAATTACCTAACTCAGACTCTTTTACTTGTTTTTCTACTTCACTTTTCTTAGAAATCTTATCTCTCTTTCTCATTTTTTATTATCACTTTCAATTACCTAACTCAGACTCTTTTACTTACTTTTCTACTTCACTTTTCTTAGAAATCTTATCTCTCTTTCTCATTTTCTATTATCACTTTCAATTACCTAACTCAGACTCTTTTACTTGCTTCTCTACTTCACTTTTCTTAGAAATCTTATCTCTCTTTCTCATTTTCTATTATCACTTTCAAAGACCTAACTCAGACTCTTTTACTTACTTTTCTACTTCACTTTTCTTAGAAATCTTATCTCTCTTTCTCATTTTCTATTATCACTTTCAATTACCTAACTCAGACTCTTTTACTTGCTTTTCTACTTCACTTTTCTTAGAAATCTTATCTCTCTTTCTCATTTTCTATTATTACTTTCAATTACCTAACTCAGACTCTTTTACTTACTTTTCTACTTCACTTTTCTTAGAAATCTTATCTCTCTTTCTCATTTTCTATTATCACTTTCAAATACCTAACTCAGACTCTTTTACTTGCTTTTCTACTTCACTTTTACTAGAAATCTTGACTCTCTTTCTCATTTTCTATTATCACTTTCAAATAACTAACTCAGACTCTTTTACTTGTTTTTCTACTTCACTTTTCTCACAAATCTTATCTCTCTTTCTCATTTTCTATTATCACTTTCAAAGACCTAACTCAGACTCTTTTACTTACTTTTCTACTTCACTTTTCTTAGAAATCTTATCTCTCTTTCTCATTTTTTATTATTACTTTCAATTACCTAACTCAGACTCTTTTACTTGCTTCTCTACTTCACTTTTCTTAGAAATCTTATCTCTCTTTCTCATTTTCTATTATCACTTTCAATTACCTAACTCAGACTCTTTTACTTGCTTTTCTACTTCACTTTTCTTAGAAATCTTATCTCTCTTTCTCATTTTCTATTATCACTTTCAATTACCTAACTCAGACTCTTTTACTTACTTTTCTACTTCACTTTTCTTAGAAATCTTATCTCTCTTTCTCATTTTCTATTATCACTTTCAATTACCTAACTCAGACTCTTTTACTTACTTTTCTACTTCACTTTTACTAGAAATCTTGACTCTCTTTCTCATTTTCTATTATCACTTTCAAATAACTAACTCAGACTCTTTTACTTTTTTTTCTACTTCACTTTTCTTAGAAATCTTATCTCTCTTTCTCATTTTCTATTATCACTTTCAATTACCTAACTCAGACTCTTTTACTTTTTTTTCTACTTCACTTTTCTTAGAAATCTTATCTCTCTTTCTCATTTTCTATTATCACTTTCAATTACCTAACTCAGACTCTTTTACTTGCTTTTCTACTTCACTTTTCTCACAAATCTTATCTCTCTTTCTCATTTTCGATTATCACTTTCAATTACCTAACTCAGACTCTTTTACTTGCTTCTCTGCTTCACTTTTCTTAGAAATCTTATCTCTCTTTCTCATTTTCTATTATCACTTTCAATTACCTAACTCAGACTCTTTTACTTGCTTTTCTACTTCACTTTTCTTAGAAATCTTATCTCTCTTTCTCATTTTCTATTATCACTTTCAATTACCTAACTCAGACTCTTTTACTTTTTTTTCTACTTCACTTTTCTTAGAAATCTTATCTCTCTTTCTCATTTTCTATTATCACTTTCAATTACCTAACTCAGACTCTTTTACTTACTTTTCTACTTCACTTTTCTTAGAAATCTTATCTCTCTTTCTCATTTTCTATTATCACTTTCAATTACCTAACTCAGACTCTTTTACTTACTTTTCTACTTCACTTTTCTTAGAAATCTTATCTCTCTTTCTCATTTTCTATTATCACTTTCAAATACCTAACTCAGACTCTTTTACTTGCTTTTCTACTTCACTTTTACTAGAAATCTTGACTCTCTTTCTCATTTTCTATTATCACTTTCAAATAACTAACTCAGACTCTTTTACTTGTTTTTCTACTTCACTTTTCTCACAAATCTTATCTCTCTTTCTCATTTTCTATTATCACTTTCAAAGACCTAACTCAGACTCTTTTACTTACTTTTCTACTTCACTTTTCTTAGAAATCTTATCTCTCTTTCTCATTTTTTATTATTACTTTCAATTACCTAACTCAGACTCTTTTACTTGCTTCTCTACTTCACTTTTCTTAGAAATCTTATCTCTCTTTCTCATTTTCTATTATCACTTTCAATTACCTAACTCAGACTCTTTTACTTGCTTTTCTACTTCACTTTTCTTAGAAATCTTATCTCTCTTTCTCATTTTCTATTATCACTTTCAATTACCTAACTCAGACTCTTTTACTTGCTTTTCTACTTCACTTTTCTTAGAAATCTTATCTCTCTTTCTCATTTTCTATTATCACTTTCAATTACCTAACTCAGACTCTTTTACTTTTTTTTCTACTTCACTTTTCTTAGAAATCTTATCTCTCTTTCTCATTTTCTATTATCACTTTCAATTACCTAACTCAGACTCTTTTACTTGCTTTTCTACTTCACTTTTCTTAGAAATCTTATCTCTCTTTCTCATTTTCTATTATCACTTTCAATTACCTAACTCAGACTCTTTTACTTTTTTTTCTACTTCACTTTTCTTAGAAATCTTATCTCTCTTTCTCATTTTCTATTATCACTTTCAATTACCTAACTCAGACTCTTTTACTTGCTTTTCTACTTCACTTTTCTTAGAAATCTTATCTCTCTTTCTCATTTTCGATTATCACTTTCAATTACCTAACTCAGACTCTTTTACTTGCTTTTCTACTTCACTTTTCTTAGAAATCTTATCTCTCTTTCTCATTTTTTATTATCACTTTCAATTACCTAACTCAGACTCTTTTACTTGCTTTTCTACTTCACTTTTCTTAGAAATCTTATCTCTCTTTCTCATTTTCGATTATCACTTTCAATTACCTAACTCAGACTCTTTTACTTACTTTTCTACTTCACTTTTAAAAGAAATCTTATCTCTCTTTCTCATTTTCTATTATCACTTTCAATTACCTAACTCAGACTCTTTTACTTACTTTTCTACTTCACTTTTCTTAGAAATCTTATCTCTCTTTCTCATTTTCTATTATCACTTTCAATTACCTAACTCAGACTCTTTTACTTACTTTTCTACTTCACTTTTCTTAGAAATCTTATCTCTCTTTCTCATTTTTTATTATTACTTTCAATTACCTAACTCAGACTCTTTTACTTGCTTTTCTACTTCACTTTTCTCACAAATCTTATCTCTCTTTCTCATTTTCTATTATCACTTTCAAATACCTAACTCAGACTCTTTTACTTGCTTTTCTACTTCACTTTTACTAGAAATCTTGACTCTCTTTCTCATTTTCTATTATCACTTTCAATTACCTAACTCAGACTCTTTTACTTGTTTTTCTACTTCACTTTTCTTAGAAATCTTATCTCTCTTTCTCATTTTCGATTATCACTTTCAATTACCTAACTCAGACTCTTTTACTTACTTTTCTACTTCACTTTTCTTAGAAATCTTATCTCTCTTTCTCATTTTCTATTATCACTTTCAATTACCTAACTCAGACTCTTTTACTTGCTTCTCTACTTCACTTTTCTTAGAAATCTTATCTCGCTTTCTCATTTTCTATTATCACTTTCAATTACCTAACTCAGACTCTTTTACTTACTTTTCTACTTCACTTTTCTTAGAAATCTTATCTCTCTTTCTCATTTTCTATTATCACTTTCAATTACCTAACTCAGACTCTTTTACTTGCTTTTCTACTTCACTTTTCTTAGAAATCTTATCTCTCTTTCTCATTTTCTATTATCACTTTCAATTACCTAACTCAGACTCTTTTACTTTTTTTTCTACTTCACTTTTCTTAGAAATCTTATCTCTCTTTCTCATTTTCTATTATCACTTTCAATTACCTAACTCAGACTCTTTTACTTGCTTTTCTACTTCACTTTTCTCACAAATCTTATCTCTCTTTCTCATTTTCTATTATCACTTTCAAATACCTAACTCAGACTCTTTTACTTGCTTTTCTACTTCACTTTTACTAGAAATCTTGACTCTCTTTCTCATTTTCTATTATCACTTTCAAATAACTAACTCAGACTCTTTTACTTGTTTTTCTACTTCACTTTTCTTAGAAATCTTATCTCTCTTTCTCATTTTCGATTATCACTTTCAATTACCTAACTCAGACTCTTTTACTTACTTTTCTACTTCACTTTTCTTAGAAATCTTATCTCTCTTTCTCATTTTCTATTATCACTTTCAATTACCTAACTCAGACTCTTTTACTTGCTTCTCTACTTCACTTTTCTTAGAAATCTTATCTCGCTTTCTCATTTTCTATTATCACTTTCAATTACCTAACTCAGACTCTTTTACTTACTTTTCTACTTCACTTTTCTTAGAAATCTTATCTCTCTTTCTCATTTTCTATTATCACTTTCAATTACCTAACTCAGACTCTTTTACTTGCTTTTCTACTTCACTTTTCTTAGAAATCTTATCTCTCTTTCTCATTTTCTATTATCACTTTCAATTACCTAACTCAGACTCTTTTACTTTTTTTTCTACTTCACTTTTCTTAGAAATCTTATCTCTCTTTCTCATTTTCTATTATCACTTTCAATTACCTAACTCAGACTCTTTTACTTGCTTTTCTACTTCACTTTTCTCACAAATCTTATCTCTCTTTCTCATTTTCTATTATCACTTTCAAAGACCTAACTCAGACTCTTTTACTTGCTTTTCTACTTCACTTTTCTTAGAAATCTTATCTCTCTTTCTCATTTTTTATTATTACTTTCAATTACCTAACTCAGACTCTTTTACTTTTTTTTCTACTTCACTTTTCTTAGAAATCTTATCTCTCTTTCTCATTTTCTATTATCACTTTCAATTACCTAACTCAGACTCTTTTACTTACTTTTCTACTTCACTTTTCTTAGAAATCTTATCTCTCTTTCTCATTTTCTATTATCACTTTCAATTACCTAACTCAGACTCTTTTACTTACTTTTCTACTTCACTTTTCTTAGAAATCTTATCTCTCTTTCTCATTTTCTATTATCACTTTCAATTACCTAACTCAGACTCTTTTACTTGCTTTTCTACTTCACCTTTCTTAGAAATCTTATCTCTCTTTCTCATTTTCTATTATCACTTTCAATTACCTAACTCAGACTCTTTTACTTGCTTTTCTACTTCACTTTTCTCACAAATCTTATCTCTCTTTCTCATTTTCGATTATCACTTTCAATTACCTAACTCAGACTCTTTTACTTGCTTCTCTACTTCACTTTTCTTAGAAATCTTATCTCTCTTTCTCATTTTCTATTATCACTTTCAATTACCTAACTCAGACTCTTTTACTTACTTTTCTACTTCACTTTTCTTAGAAATCTTATCTCTCTTTCTCATTTTCTATTATCACTTTCAATTACCTAACTCAGACTCTTTTACTTGCTTTTCTACTTCACCTTTCTTAGAAATCTTATCTCTCTTTCTCATTTTCGATTATCACTTTCAATTACCTAACTCAGACTCTTTTACTTGCTTTTCTACTTCACTTTTCTTAGAAATCTTATCTCTCTTTCTCATTTTCTATTATCACTTTCAATTACCTAACTCAGACTCTTTTACTTGCTTTTCTACTTCACTTTTCTTAGAAATCTTATCTCTCTTTCTCATTTTCTATTATTACTTTCAATTACCTAACTCAGACTCTTTTACTTACTTTTCTACTTCACCTTTAAAAGAAATCTTATCTCTCTTTCTCATTTTCTATTATCACTTTCAATTACCTAACTCAGACTCTTTTACTTTTTTTTCTACTTCACTTTTCTTAGAAATCTTATCTCTCTTTCTCATTTTCTATTATCACTTTCAATTACCTAACTCAGACTCTTTTACTTGCTTTTCTACTTCACTTTTCTTAGAAATCTTATCTCTCTTTCTCATTTTCTATTATCACTTTCAATTACCTAACTCAGACTCTTTTACTTGCTTTTCTACTTCACTTTTCTCACAAATCTTATCTCTCTTTCTCATTTTCGATTATCACTTTCAATTACCTAACTCAGACTCTTTTACTTGCTTCTCTACTTCACTTTTCTTAGAAATCTTATCTCTCTTTCTCATTTTCTATTATCACTTTCAATTACCTAACTCAGACTCTTTTACTTGCTTTTCTACTTCACTTTTCTTAGAAATCTTATCTCTCTTTCTCATTTTCGATTATCACTTTCAATTACCTAACTCAGACTCTTTTACTTGCTTCTCTACTTCACTTTTCTTAGAAATCTTATCTCTCTTTCTCATTTTCTATTATCACTTTCAATTACCTAACTCAGACTCTTTTACTTGCTTTTCTACTTCACTTTTCTTAGAAATCTTATCTCTCTTTCTCATTTTCTATTATTACTTTCAATTACCTAACTCAGACTCTTTTACTTGCTTCTCTACTTCACTTTTCTTAGAAATCTTATCTCTCTTTCTCATTTTCTATTATTACTTTCAATTACCTAACTCAGACTCTTTTACTTTTTTTTCTACTTCACTTTTCTTAGAAATCTTATCTCTCTTTCTCATTTTCTATTATCACTTTCAATTACCTAACTCAGACTCTTTTACTTTTTTTTCTACTTCACTTTTCTTAGAAATCTTATCTCTCTTTCTCATTTTCTATTATTACTTTCAATTACCTAACTCAGACTCTTTTACTTACTTTTCTACTTCACTTTTCTCACAAATCTTATCTCTCTTTCTCATTTTCTATTATCACTTTCAATTACCTAACTCAGACTCTTTTACTTGCTTTTCTACTTCACTTTTCTCACAAATCTTATCTCTCTTTCTCATTTTCTATTATCACTTTCAATTACCTAACTCAGACTCTTTTACTTACTTTTCTACTTCACTTTTCTTAGAAATCTTATCTCTCTTTCTCATTTTCTATTATCACTTTCAATTACCTAACTCAGACTCTTTTACTTGCTTTTCTACTTCACTTTTCTTAGAAATCTTATCTCTCTTTCTCATTTTCTATTATTACTTTCAATTACCTAACTCAGACTCTTTTACTTGCTTTTCTACTTCACTTTTCTTAGAAATCTTATCTCTCTTTCTCATTTTTTATTATTACTTTCAATTACCTAACTCAGACTCTTTTACTTGCTTTTCTACTTCACTTTTCTTAGAAATCTTATCTCTCTTTCTCATTTTTTATTATTAGTTTCAATTACCTAACTCAGACTCTTTTACTTTTTTTTCTACTTCACTTTTCTTAGAAATCTTATCTCTCTTTCTCATTTTCTATTATCACTTTCAATTACCTAACTCAGACTCTTTTACTTGCTTTTCTACTTCACTTTTCTTAGAAATCTTATCTCTCTTTCTCATTTTCTATTATCACTTTCAATTAACTAACTCAGACTCTTTTACTTGCTTTTCTACTTCACTTTTCTTAGAAATCTTATCTCTCTTTCTCATTTTCTATTATTACTTTCAAATACCTAACTCAGACTCTTTTACTTTCTTTTCTACTTCACTTTTCTTAGAAATCTTATCTCTCTTTCTCATTTTCTATTATCACTTTCAAATACCTAACTCAGACTCTTTTACTTGCTTTTCTACTTCACTTTTACTAGAAATCTTGACTCTCTTTCTCATTTTCTATTATCACTTTCAAATAACTAACTCAGACTCTTTTACTTGTTTTTCTACTTCACTTTTCTTAGAAATCTTATCTTTCTTTCTCATTTTCTATTATCACTTTCAAAGACCTAACTCAGACTCTTTTACTTGCTTTTCTACTTCACTTTTCTTAGAAATCTTATCTCTCTTTCTCATTTTTTATTATTACTTTCAATTACCTAACTCAGACTCTTTTACTTACTTTTCTACTTCACTTTTCTTAGAAATCTTATCTCTCTTTCTCATTTTCTATTATTACTTTCAATTACCTAACTCAGACTCTTTTACTTACTTTTCTACTTCACTTTTCTTAGAAATCTTATCTCTCTTTCTCATTTTCTATTATTACTTTCAAATACCTAACTCAGACTCTTTTACTTACTTTTCTACTTCACCTTTAAAAGAAATCTTATCTCTCTTTCTCATTTTCTATTATCACTTTCAATTACCTAACTCAGACTCTTTTACTTGCTTTTCTACTTCACTTTTCTTAGAAATCTTATCTCTCTTTCTCATTTTCTATTATCACTTTCAAATACCTAACTCAGACTCTTTTACTTGCTTTTCTACTTCACTTTTCTTAGAAATCTTATCTCTCTTTCTCATTTTCTATTATTACTTTCAATTACCTAACTCAGACTCTTTTACTTACTTTTCTACTTCACTTTTCTTAGAAATCTTATCTCTCTTTCTCATTTTCTATTATCACTTTCAATTACCTAACTCAGACTCTTTTACTTACTTTTCTACTTCACTTTTACCAGAAATCTTATCTCTCTTTCTCATTTTCTATTATCACTTTCAAATACCTAACTCAGACTCTTTTACTTGCTTTTCTACTTCACTTTTACTAGAAATCTTGACTCTCTTTCTCATTTTCTATTATCACTTTCAAATAACTAACTCAGACTCTTTTACTTGTTTTTCTACTTCACTTTTCTTAGAAATCTTATCTCTCTTTCTCATTTTCTATTATCACTTTCAAAGACCTAACTCAGACTCTTTTACTTACTTTTCTACTTCACTTTTCTTAGAAATCTTATCTCTCTTTCTCATTTTCGATTATCACTTTCAAAGACCTAACTCAGACTCTTTTACTTACTTTTCTACTTCACTTTTCTTAGAAATCTTATCTCTCTTTCTCATTTTCTATTATCACTTTCAATTACCTAACTCAGACTCTTTTACTTGCTTTTCTACTTCACTTTTCTTAGAAATCTTATCTCTCTTTCTCATTTTCTATTATTACTTTCAATTACCTAACTCAGACTCTTTTACTTACTTTTCTACTTCACTTTTCTTAGAAATCTTATCTCTCTTTCTCATTTTCGATTATCACTTTCAATTACCTAACTCAGACTCTTTTACTTGCTTCTCTACTTCACTTTTCTTAGAAATCTTATCTCTCTTTCTCATTTTCTATTATCACTTTCAATTACCTAACTCAGACTCTTTTACTTGCTTTTCTACTTCACTTTTCTTAGAAATCTTATCTCTCTTTCTCATTTTCTATTATTACTTTCAATTACCTAACTCAGACTCTTTTACTTACTTTTCTACTTCACTTTTCTTAGAAATCTTATCTCTCTTTCTCATTTTCTATTATCACTTTCAATTACCTAACTCAGACTCTTTTACTTACTTTTCTACTTCACTTTTCTTAGAAATCTTATCTCTCTTTCTCATTTTCTATTATCACTTTCAATTACCTAACTCAGACTCTTTTACTTGCTTTTCTACTTCACTTTTCTCACAAATCTTATCTCTCTTTCTCATTTTCTATTATCACTTTCAAAGACCTAACTCAGACTCTTTTACTTGCTTTTCTACTTCACTTTTCTTAGAAATCTTATCTCTCTTTCTCATTTTCGATTATTACTTTCAATTACCTAACTCAGACTCTTTTACTTACTTTTCTACTTCACTTTTCTTAGAAATCTTATCTCTCTTTCTCATTTTCTATTATCACTTTCAATTACCTAACTCAGACTCTTTTACTTGCTTTTCTACTTCACTTTTCTTAGAAATCTTATCTCTCTTTCTCATTTTCTATTATCACTTTCAAATACCTAACTCAGACTCTTTTACTTACTTTTCTACTTCACTTTTCTTAGAAATCTTATCTCTCTTTCTCATTTTCTATTATTACTTTCAATTACCTAACTCAGACTCTTTTACTTACTTTTCTACTTCACTTTTCTTAGAAATCTTATCTCTCTTTCTCATTTTCTATTATCACTTTCAATTACCTAACTCAGACTCTTTTACTTGCTTTTCTACTTCACTTTTCTTAGAAATCTTATCTCTCTTTCTCATTTTCTATTATCACTTTCAAATACCTAACTCAGACTCTTTTACTTGCTTTTCTACTTCACTTTTCTTAGAAATCTTATCTCTCTTTCTCATTTTCTATTATTACTTTCAATTACCTAACTCAGACTCTTTTACTTACTTTTCTACTTCACTTTTCTTAGAAATCTTATCTCTCTTTCTCATTTTTGATTATTACTTTCAATTACCTAACTCAGACTCTTTTACTTGCTTTTCTACTTCACTTTTCTTAGAAATCTTATCTCTCTTTCTCATTTTCGATTATTACTTTCAATTACCTAACTCAGACTCTTTTACTTACTTTTCTACTTCACTTTTACTAGAAATCTTGACTCTCTTTCTCATTTTCTATTATCACTTTCAAATAACTAACTCAGACTCTTTTACTTGTTTTTCTACTTCACTTTTCTTAGAAATCTTATCTCTCTTTCTCATTTTCTATTATCACTTTCAAAGACCTAACTCAGACTCTTTTACTTACTTTTCTACTTCACTTTTCTTAGAAATCTTATCTCTCTTTCTCATTTTCGATTATCACTTTCAATTACCTAACTCAGACTCTTTTACTTGCTTCTCTACTTCACTTTTCTTAGAAATCTTGACTCTCTTTCTCATTTTCTATTATCACTTTCAAATAACTAACTCAGACTCTTTTACTTGCTTCTCTACTTCACTTTTCTTAGAAATCTTATCTCTCTTTCTCATTTTCTATTATCACTTTCAATTACCTGACTCAGACTCTTTTACTTGCTTCTCTACTTCACTTTTCTTAGAAATCTTATCTCTCTTTCTCATTTTCGATTATCACTTTCAATTACCTAACTCAGACTCTTTTACTTGCTTCTCTACTTCACTTTTCTTAGAAATCTTATCTCTCTTTCTCATTTTCTATTATCACTTTCAATTACCTAACTCAGACTCTTTTACTTGCTTTTCTACTTCACTTTTCTTAGAAATCTTATCTCTCTTTCTCATTTTCTATTATTACTTTCAAATACCTAACTCAGACTCTTTTACTTGCTTTTCTACTTCACTTTTCTTAGAAATCTTATCTCTCTTTCTCATTTTCTATTATCACTTTCAAATAACTAACTCAGACTCTTTTACTTGCTTTTCTACTTCACTTTTCTCACAAATCTTATCTCTCTTTCTCATTTTCTATTATCACTTTCAATTACCTAACTCAGACTCTTTTACTTGCTTTTCTACTTCACTTTTCTCACAAATCTTATCTCTCTTTCTCATTTTCGATTATCACTTTCAATTACCTAACTCAGACTCTTTTACTTGCTTCTCTACTTCACTTTTCTTAGAAATCTTATCTCTCTTTCTCATTTTCTATTATCACTTTCAATTACCTAACTCAGACTCTTTTACTTGCTTCTCTACTTCACTTTTCTTAGAAATCTTATCTCTCTTTCTCATTTTCTATTATCACTTTCAAAGACCTAACTCAGACTCTTTTACTTGCTTTTCTACTTCACTTTTCTTAGAAATCTTATCTCTCTTTCTCATTTTCGATTATTACTTTCAATTACCTAACTCAGACTCTTTTACTTACTTTTCTACTTCACTTTTCTTAGAAATCTTATCTCTCTTTCTCATTTTCTATTATCACTTTCAATTACCTAACTCAGACTCTTTTACTTGCTTTTCTACTTCACTTTTCTTAGAAATCTTATCTCTCTTTCTCATTTTCTATTATCACTTTCAATTACCTAACTCAGACTCTTTTACTTTTTTTTCTACTTCACTTTTCTTAGAAATCTTATCTCTCTTTCTCATTTTCTATTATCACTTTCAATTACCTAACTCAGACTCTTTTACTTGCTTTTCTACTTCACTTTTCTTAGAAATCTTGACTCTCTTTCTCATTTTCTATTATCACTTTCAAATAACTAACTCAGACTCTTTTACTTGTTTTTCTACTTCACTTTTCTTAGAAATCTTATCTCTCTTTCTCATTTTCTATTATCACTTTCAAAGACCTAACTCAGACTCTTTTACTTACTTTTCTACTTCACTTTTCTTAGAAATCTTATCTCTCTTTCTCATTTTCGATTATCACTTTCAATTACCTAACTCAGACTCTTTTACTTGCTTCTCTACTTCACTTTTCTTAGAAATCTTATCTCTCTTTCTCATTTTCTATTATCACTTTCAATTACCTAACTCAGACTCTTTTACTTGCTTTTCTACTTCACTTTTCTTAGAAATCTTATCTCTCTTTCTCATTTTCTATTATCACTTTTAATTACCTAACTCTGACTCTTTTACTTGCTTTTCTACTTCACTTTTACTAGAAATCTTGACTCTCTTTCTCATTTTCTATTATCACTTTCAATTACCTAACTCAGACTCTTTTACTTACTTTTCTACTTCACTTTTCTTAGAAATCTTATCTCTCTTTCTCATTTTTTATTATTACTTTCAATTACCTAACTCAGACTCTTTTACTTGCTTTTCTACTTCACTTTTCTCACAAATCTTATCTCTCTTTCTCATTTTCTATTATCACTTTCAAAGACCTAACTCAGACTCTTTTACTTGCTTTTCTACTTCACTTTTCTTAGAAATCTTATCTCTCTTTCTCATTTTTTATTATTACTTTCAATTACCTAACTCAGACTCTTTTACTTGCTTTTCTACTTCACTTTTCTTAGAAATCTTATCTCTCTTTCTCATTTTCGATTATTACTTTCAATTACCTAACTCAGACTCTTTTACTTACTTTTCTACTTCACTTTTCTTAGAAATCTTATCTCTCTTTCTCATTTTCTATTATCACTTTCAATTACCTAACTCAGACTCTTTTACTTTTACCTAACTCAGACTCTTTTACTTGCTTTTCTACTTCACTTTTCTTAGAAATCTTATCTCTTTTTCTCATTTTCTATTATTACTTTCAATTACCTAACTCAGACTCTTTTACTTGCTTTTCTACTTCACTTTTCTTAGAAATCTTATCTCTCTTTCTCATTTTCTATTATTACTTTCAATTACCTAACTCAGACTCTTTTACTTACTTTTCTACTTCACTTTTCTTAGAAATCTTATCTCTCTTTCTCATTTTCTATTATCACTTTCAATTACCTAACTCAGACTCTTTTACTTGCTTTTCTACTTCACTTTCCTCACAAATCTTATCTCTCTTTCTCATTTTCTATTATCACTTTCAATTACCTAACTCAGACTCTTTTACTTGCTTTTCTACTTCACTTTTCTTAGAAATCTTATCTCTCTTTCTCATTTTCTATTATCACTTTCAGTTACCTAACTCTGACTCTTTTACTTGCTTTTCTACTTCACTTTTCTCACAAATCTTATCTCTCTTTCTCATTTTCTATTATCACTTTCAATTACCTAACTCAGACTCTTTTACTTTTTTTTCTACTTCACTTTTCTTAGAAATCTTATCTCTCTTTCTCATTTTCTATTATCACTTTCAATTACCTAACTCAGACTCTTTTACTTGCTTTTCTACTTCACTTTTACTAGAAATCTTGACTCTCTTTCTCATTTTCTATTATCACTTTCAAATAACTAACTCAGACTCTTTTACTTGCTTTTCTACTTCACTTTTCTTAGAAATCTTATCTCTCTTTCTCATTTTTTATTATTACTTTCAATTACCTAACTCAGACTCTTTTACTTGCTTTTCTACTTCACTTTTCTTAGAAATCTTATCTCTCTTTCTCATTTTCGATTATTACTTTCAAATACCTAACTCAGACTCTTTTACTTTTTTTTCTACTTCACTTTTCTTAGAAATCTTATCTCTCTTTCTCATTTTCTATTATCACTTTCAATTACCTAACTCAGACTCTTTTACTTGCTTTTCTACTTCACTTTTCTTAGAAATCTTATCTCTCTTTCTCATTTTCTATTATCACTTTCAAAGACCTAACTCAGACTCTTTTACTTGCTTTTCTACTTCACTTTTCTTAGAAATCTTATCTCTCTTTCTCATTTTTTATTATTACTTTCAATTACCTAACTCAGACTCTTTTACTTGCTTTTCTACTTCACTTTTCTTAGAAATCTTATCTCTCTTTCTCATTTTCGATTATTACTTTCAATTACCTAACTCAGACTCTTTTACTTACTTTTCTACTTCACTTTTCTTAGAAATCTTATCTCTCTTTCTCATTTTCTATTATTACTTTCAATTACCTAACTCAGACTCTTTTACTTACTTTTCTACTTCACTTTTCTTAGAAATCTTATCTCTCTTTCTCATTTTCTATTATCACTTTCAATTACCTAACTCAGACTCTTTTACTTGCTTTTCTACTTCACTTTTCTCACAAATCTTATCTCTCTTTCTCATTTTCTATTATCACTTTCAAAGACCTAACTCAGACTCTTTTACTTGCTTTTCTACTTCACTTTTCTTAGAAATCTTATCTCTCTTTCTCATTTTCTATTATCACTTTCAATTACCTAACTCAGACTCTTTTACTTGCTTTTCTACTTCACTTTCCTCACAAATCTTATCTCTCTTTCTCATTTTCTATTATCACTTTCAATTACCTAACTCAGACTCTTTTACTTGCTTTTCTACTTCACTTTTCTTAGAAATCTTATCTCTCTTTCTCATTTTTTATTATTACTTTCAATTACCTAACTCAGACTCTTTTACTTGCTTTTCTACTTCACTTTTCTTAGAAATCTTATCTCTCTTTCTCATTTTTTATTATTACTTTCAATTACCTAACTCAGACTCTTTTACTTTTTTTTCTACTTCACTTTTCTTAGAAATCTTATCTCTCTTTCTCATTTTCTATTATCACTTTCAATTACCTAACTCAGACTCTTTTACTTGCTTTTCTACTTCACTTTTCTCACAAATCTTATCTCTCTTTCTCATTTTCTATTATCACTTTCAAAGACCTAACTCAGACTCTTTTACTTGCTTTTCTACTTCACTTTTCTTAGAAATCTTATCTCTCTTTCTCATTTTTTATTATTACTTTCAATTACCTAACTCAGACTCTTTTACTTGCTTTTCTACTTCACTTTTCTTAGAAATCTTATCTCTCTTTCTCATTTTCGATTATTACTTTCAATTACCTAACTCAGACTCTTTTACTTGCTTTTCTACTTCACTTTTCTTAGAAATCTTATCTCTCTTTCTCACTATTATCACTTTCAATTACCTAACTCAGACTCTTTTACTTGCTTTTCTACTTCACTTTTCTCAGAAATCTTATCTCTCTTTCTCATTTTCTATTATCACTTTCAAAGACCTAACTCACTCTTTTACTTGCTTTTCTACTTCACTTTTCTCACAAATCTTATCTCTCTTTCTCATTTTCTATTATCACTTTCAAAGACCTAACTCAGACTCTTTTACTTGCTTTTCTACTTCACTTTTCTTAGAAATCTTATCTCTCTTTCTCATTTTTTATTATTACTTTCAATTACCTAACTCAGACTCTTTTACTTGCTTTTCTACTTCACTTTTCTTAGAAATCTTATCTCTCTTTCTCATTTTCTATTATCACTTTCAGTTACCTAACTCAGACTCTTTTACTTGCTTTTCTACTTCACTTTTCTTAGAAATCTTATCTCTCTTTCTCATTTTCTATTATCACTTTCAATTACCTAACTCAGACTCTTTTACTTGCTTTTCTACTTCACTTTTCTCACAAATCTTATCTCTCTTTCTCATTTTCTATTATCACTTTCAAAGACCTAACTCAGACTCTTTTACTTGCTTTTCTACTTCACTTTTCTTAGAAATCTTATCTCTCTTTCTCATTTTCGATTATTACTTTCAATTACCTAACTCAGACTCTTTTACTTACTTTTCTACTTCACTTTTCTTAGAAATCTTATCTCTCTTTCTCATTTTCTATTATTACTTTCAATTACCTAACTCAGACTCTTTTACTTACTTTTCTACTTCACTTTTCTTAGAAATCTTATCTCTCTTTCTCATTTTCTATTATCACTTTCAATTACCTAACTCAGACTCTTTTACTTGCTTTTCTACTTCACTTTCCTCACAAATCTTATCTCTCTTTCTCATTTTCTATTATTACTTTCAAATACCTAACTCAGACTCTTTTACTTACTTTTCTACTTCACTTTTCTTAGAAATCTTGACTCTCTTTCTCATTTTCTATTATTACTTTCAATTACCTAACTCAGACTCTTTTACTTGCTTTTCTACTTCACTTTTCTTAGAAATCTTATCTCTCTTTCTCATTTTCTATTATTACTTTCAAATACCTAACTCAGACTCTTTTACTTGCTTTTCTACTTCACTTTTCTTAGAAATCTTGACTCTCTTTCTCATTTTCTATTATCACTTTCAAATAACTAACTCAGACTCTTTTACTTGTTTTTCTACTTCACTTTTCTTAGAAATCTTATCTCTCTTTCTCATTTTCTATTATCACTTTCAATTACCTAACTCAGACTCTTTTACTTGCTTTTCTACTTCACTTTTCTTAGAAATCTTATCTCTCTTTCTCATTTTCTATTATTACTTTCAATTACCTAACTCAGACTCTTTTACTTGTTTTTCTACTTCACTTTTCTTAGAAATCTTATCTCTCTTTCTCATTTTCTATTATCACTTTCAAATACCTAACTCAGACTCTTTTACTTGCTTTTCTACTTCACTTTTACTAGAAATCTTGACTCTCTTTCTCATTTTCTATTATCACTTTCAAATAACTAACTCAGACTCTTTTACTTGCTTTTCTACTTCACTTTTCTTAGAAATCTTATCTCTCTTTCTCATTTTCTATTATTACTTTCAAATACCTAACTCAGACTCTTTTACTTACTTTTCTACTTCACCTTTAAAAGAAATCTTATCTCTCTTTCTCATTTTCTATTATTACTTTCAAATACCTAACTCAGACTCTTTTACTTGCTTTTCTACTTCACTTTTCTCACAAATCTTATCTCTCTTTCTCATTTTCTATTATCACTTTCAATTACCTAACTCAGACTCTTTTACTTACTTTTCTACTTCACTTTTCTTAGAAATCTTATCTCTCTTTCTCATTTTCTATTATCACTTTCAATTACCTAACTCAGACTCTTTTACTTGCTTTTCTACTTCACTTTCCTCACAAATCTTATCTCTCTTTCTCATTTTCTATTATCACTTTCAATTACCTAACTCAGACTCTTTTACTTGCTTTTCTACTTCACTTTTCTTAGAAATCTTATCTCTCTTTCTCATTTTCTATTATCACTTTCAGTTACCTAACTCTGACTCTTTTACTTGCTTTTCTACTTCACTTTTCTTAGAAATCTTATCTCTCTTTCTCATTTTCTATTATTACTTTCAATTACCTAACTCAGACTCTTTTACTTACTTTTCTACTTCACTTTTCTTAGAAATCTTATCTCTCTTTCTCATTTTCTATTATCACTTTCAGTTACCTAACTCTGACTCTTTTACTTGCTTTTCTACTTCACTTTTCTTAGAAATCTTATCTCTCTTTCTCATTTTCTATTATTACTTTCAAATACCTAACTCAGACTCTTTTACTTACTTTTCTACTTCACCTTTAAAAGAAATCTTATCTCTCTTTCTCATTTTCTATTATCACTTTCAATTACCTAACTCTGACTCTTTTACTTACTTTTCTACTTCACTTTTCTTAGAAATCTTATCTCTCTTTCTCATTTTCTATTATTACTTTCAATTACCTAACTCAGACTCTTTTACTTACTTTTCTACTTCACTTTTCTTAGAAATCTTATCTCTCTTTCTCATTTTCTATTATCACTTTCAATTACCTAACTCAGACTCTTTTACTTACTTTTCTACTTCACTTTCCTCACAAATCTTATCTCTCTTTCTCATTTTCTATTATCACTTTCAATTACCTAACTCAGACTCTTTTACTTGCTTTTCTACTTCACTTTTCTTAGAAATCTTATCTCTCTTTCTCATTTTCTATTATCACTTTCAGTTACCTAACTCTGACTCTTTTACTTGCTTTTCTACTTCACTTTTCTTAGAAATCTTATCTCTCTTTCTCATTTTCTATTATTACTTTCAATTACCTAACTCAGACTCTTTTACTTACTTTTCTACTTCACTTTTCTTAGAAATCTTATCTCTCTTTCTCATTTTCTATTATCACTTTCAGTTACCTAACTCTGACTCTTTTACTTACTTTTCTACTTCACTTTTCTTAGAAATCTTATCTCTCTTTCTCATTTTCTATTATTACTTTCAATTACCTAACTCAGACTCTTTTACTTACTTTTCTACTTCACTTTTCTTAGAAATCTTATCTCTCTTTCTCATTTTCTATTATCACTTTCAATTACCTAACTCAGACTCTTTTACTTACTTTTCTACTTCACTTTTACTAGAAATCTTATCTCTCTTTCTCATTTTCTATTATCACTTTCAATTACCTAACTCAGACTCTTTTACTTGCTTTTCTACTTCACTTTTCTTAGAAATCTTATCTCTCTTTCTCATTTTCTATTATCACTTTCAATTACCTAACTCAGACTCTTTTACTTGCTTTTCTACTTCACTTTTCTTAGAAATCTTATCTCTCTTTCTCATTTTCTATTATTACTTTCAAATACCTAACTCAGACTCTTTTACTTGCTTTTCTACTTCACTTTTCTTAGAAATCTTGACTCTCTTTCTCATTTTCTATTATCACTTTCAAAGACCTAACTCAGACTCTTTTACTTGTTTTTCTACTTCACTTTTCTTAGAAATCTTATCTCTCTTTCTCATTTTCTATTATCACTTTCAATTACCTAACTCAGACTCTTTTACTTGCTTTTCTACTTCACTTTTCTTAGAAATCTTATCTCTCTTTCTCATTTTCTATAATCACTTTCAATTACCTAACTCAGACTCTTTTACTTGCTTTTCTACTTCACTTTTCTTAGAAATCTTATCTCTCTTTCTCATTTTCTATTATCACTTTCAATTACCTAACTCAGACTCTTTTACTTTCTTTTCTACTTCACTTTTCTTAGAAATCTTATCTCTCTTTCTCATTTTCTATTATCACTTTCAAATAACTAACTCAGACTCTTTTACTTGTTTTTCTACTTCACTTTTCTTAGAAATCTTATCTCTCTTTCTCATTTTCTATTATCACTTTCAAAGACCTAACTCAGACTCTTTTACTTGCTTTTCTACTTCACCTTTAAAAGAAATCTTATCTCTCTTTCTCATTTTCTATTATCACTTTCAATTACCTAACTCAGACTCTTTTACTTGCTTTTCTACTTCACTTTTCTTAGAAATCTTATCTCTCTTTCTCATTTTCTATAATCACTTTCAATTACCTAACTCAGACTCTTTTACTTGCTTTTCTACTTCACTTTTCTTAGAAATCTTATCTCTCTTTCTCATTTTCTATTATCACTTTCAAATAACTAACTCAGACTCTTTTACTTGTTTTTCTACTTCACTTTTCTTAGAAATCTTATCTCTCTTTCTCATTTTCGATTATCACTTTCAATTACCTAACTCAGACTCTTTTACTTACTTTTCTACTTCACCTTTAAAAGAAATCTTATCTCTCTTTCTCATTTTCTATTATCACTTTCAATTACCTAACTCAGACTCTTTTACTTGCTTTTCTACTTCACTTTCCTCACAAATCTTATCTCTCTTTCTCATTTTCGATTATCACTTTCAATTACCTAACTCAGACTCTTTTACTTGCTTTTCTACTTCACTTTTCTCACAAATCTTATCTCTCTTTCTCATTTTCTATTATCACTTTCAATTACCTAACTCAGACTCTTTTACTTACTTTTCTACTTCACTTTTCTTAGAAATCTTATCTCTCTTTCTCATTTTCTATTATCACTTTCAATTACCTAACTCAGACTCTTTTACTTGCTTTTCTACTTCACTTTCCTCACAAATCTTATCTCTCTTTCTCATTTTCTATTATCACTTTCAATTACCTAACTCAGACTCTTTTACTTGCTTTTCTACTTCACTTTTCTTAGAAATCTTATCTCTCTTTCTCATTTTCTATTATCACTTTCAATTACCTAACTCAGACTCTTTTACTTGCTTTTCTACTTCACTTTTCTCAGAAATCTTATCTCTCTTTCTCATTTTCTATTATCACTTTCAAAGACCTAACTCAGACTCTTTTACTTGCTTTTCTACTTCACTTTTCTTAGAAATCTTATCTCTCTTTCTCATTTTTTATTATTACTTTCAATTACCTAACTCAGACTCTTTTACTTGCTTTTCTACTTCACTTTTCTTAGAAATCTTATCTCTCTTTCTCATTTTCGATTATTACTTTCAATTACCTAACTCAGACTCTTTTACTTACTTTTCTACTTCACTTTTCTTAGAAATCTTATCTCTCTTTCTCATTTTCTATTATTACTTTCAATTACCTAACTCAGACTCTTTTACTTACTTTTCTACTTCACTTTTCTTAGAAATCTTATCTCTCTTTCTCATTTTTTATTATTACTTTCAAATACCTAACTCAGACTCTTTTACTTGCTTTTCTACTTCACTTTTCTTAGAAATCTTATCTCTCTTTCTCATTTTCTATTATCACTTTCAATTACCTAACTCAGACTCTTTTACTTTCTTTTCTACTTCACTTTTCTTAGAAATCTTATCTCTCTTTCTCATTTTCTATTATCACTTTCAAATAACTAACTCAGACTCTTTTACTTGTTTTTCTACTTCACTTTTCTTAGAAATCTTATCTCTCTTTCTCATTTTCTATTATCACTTTCAAATACCTAACTCAGACTCTTTTACTTGCTTTTCTACTTCACTTTTACTAGAAATCTTATCTCTCTTTCTCATTTTCTATTATCACTTTCAATTACCTAACTCAGACTCTTTTACTTGCTTTTCTACTTCACTTTTCTTAGAAATCTTATCTCTCTTTCTCATTTTCGATTATTACTTTCAATTACCTAACTCAGACTCTTTTACTTGCTTTTCTACTTCACTTTTCTTAGAAATCTTATCTCTCTTTCTCATTTTCTATTATCACTTTCAAAGACCTAACTCAGACTCTTTTACTTACTTTTCTACTTCACTTTTCTTAGAAATCTTATCTCTCTTTCTCATTTTCTATTATCACTTTCAATTACCTAACTCAGACTCTTTTACTTGCTTTTCTACTTCACTTTTCTTAGAAATCTTATCTCTCTTTCTCATTTTCTATTATCACTTTCAAAGACCTAACTCAGACTCTTTTACTTGCTTTTCTACTTCACTTTTCTTAGAAATCTTATCTCTCTTTCTCATTTTCTATTATCACTTTCAATTACCTAACTCAGACTCTTTTACTTGCTTTTCTACTTCACTTTTCTTAGAAATCTTATCTCTCTTTCTCATTTTCTATTATCACTTTCAATTACCTAACTCAGACTCTTTTACTTACTTTTCTACTTCACTTTTCTTAGAAATCTTATCTCTCTTTCTCATTTTCTATTATCACTTTCAATTACCTAACTCAGACTCTTTTACTTGCTTTTCTACTTCACTTTTCTTAGAAATCTTATCTCTCTTTCTCATTTTCTATTATCACTTTCAATTACCTAACTCAGACTCTTTTACTTTTTTTTCTACTTCACTTTTCTTAGAAATCTTATCTCTCTTTCTCATTTTCTATTATCACTTTCAATTACCTAACTCAGACTCTTTTACTTGCTTTTCTACTTCACTTTTCTTAGAAATCTTGACTCTCTTTCTCATTTTCTATTATCACTTTCAATTACCTAACTCAGACTCTTTTACTTGCTTTTCTACTTCACTTTTCTTAGAAATCTTATCTCTCTTTCTCATTTTCGATTATCACTTTCAAATACCTAACTCAGACTCTTTTACTTGCTTTTCTACTTCACTTTTACTAGAAATCTTATCTCTCTTTCTCATTTTCTATTATCACTTTCAAATACCTAACTCAGACTCTTTTACTTGCTTTTCTACTTCACTTTTCTTAGAAATCTTATCTCTCTTTCTCATTTTCTATTATCACTTTCAAAGACCTAACTCAGACTCTTTTACTTACTTTTCTACTTCACTTTTCTTAGAAATCTTATCTCTCTTTCTCATTTTCTATTATCACTTTCAATTACCTAACTCAGACTCTTTTACTTACTTTTCTACTTCACTTTTCTTAGAAATCTTATCTCTCTTATTTGATTTTTATTATCACTTTCAATTACCTAACTCTGACTCTTTTACTTGCTTTTCTACTTCACTTTTCTTAGAAATCTTATCTCTCTTTCTCATTTTCTATTATCACTTTCAATTACCTAACTCAGACTCTTTTACTTGCTTTTCTACTTCACTTTTCTTAGAAATCTTATCTCTCTTTCTCATTTTCTATTATCACTTTTAATTACCTAACTCTGACTCTTTTACTTGCTTTTCTACTTCACTTTTACTAGAAATCTTATCTCTCTTTCTCATTTTCTATTATCACTTTCAATTACCTAACTCAGACTCTTTTACTTGCTTTTCTACTTCACTTTTCTTAGAAATCTTATCTCTCTTTCTCATTTTCGATTATCACTTTCAAATACCTAACTCAGACTCTTTTACTTGCTTTTCTACTTCACTTTTACTAGAAATCTTATCTCTCTTTCTCATTTTCTATTATCACTTTCAAATACCTAACTCAGACTCTTTTACTTACTTTTCTACTTCACTTTTCTTAGAAATCTTATCTCTCTTTCTCATTTTCTATTATCACTTTCAATTACCTAACTCAGACTCTTTTACTTACTTTTCTACTTCACTTTTCTTAGAAATCTTATCTCTCTTTCTCATTTTCTATTATCACTTTCAATTACCTAACTCAGACTCTTTTACTTACTTTTCTACTTCACTTTTCTTAGAAATCTTATCTCTCTTTCTCATTTTCTATTATCACTTTCAATTACCTAACTCAGACTCTTTTACTTACTTTTCTACTTCACTTTTCTTAGAAATCTTATCTCTCTTATTTGATTTTTATTATCACTTTCAATTACCTAACTCTGACTCTTTTACTTGCTTTTCTACTTCACTTTTCTTAGAAATCTTATCTCTCTTTCTCATTTTCTATTATCACTTTCAAATACCTAACTCAGACTCTTTTACTTACTTTTCTACTTCACTTTTCTTAGAAATCTTATCTCTCTTTCTCATTTTCTATTATCACTTTCAATTACCTAACTCAGACTCTTTTACTTACTTTTCTACTTCACTTTTCTTAGAAATCTTATCTCTCTTTCTCACTATTATCACTTTCAATTACCTAACTCAGACTCTTTTACTTACTTTTCTACTTCACTTTTCTTAGAAATCTTATCTCTCTTATTTGATTTTTATTATCACTTTCAATTACCTAACTCTGACTCTTTTACTTGCTTTTCTACTTCACTTTTCTTAGAAATCTTATCTCTCTTTCTCATTTTTTATTATTACTTTCAATTACCTAACTCAGACTCTTTTACTTGCTTTTCTACTTCACTTTTCTTAGAAATCTTATCTCTCTTTCTCATTTTCTATTATTACTTTCAATTACCTAACTCAGACTCTTTTACTTGCTTTTCTACTTCACTTTTACTAGAAATCTTATCTCTCTTTCTCATTTTCTATTATCACTTTCAATTACCTAACTCAGACTCTTTTACTTGCTTTTCTACTTCACTTTTACTAGAAATCTTATCTCTCTTTCTCATTTTTTATTATTACTTTCAATTACCTAACTCAGACTCTTTTACTTGCTTTTCTACTTCACTTTTCTTAGAAATCTTATCTCTCTTTCTCATTTTCTATTATCACTTTCAATTACCTAACTCAGACTCTTTTACTTGCTTTTCTACTTCACTTTTCTTAGAAATCTTATCTCTCTTTCTCATTTTCTATTATTACTTTCAAATACCTAACTCAGACTCTTTTACTTGCTTTTCTACTTCACTTTTCTTAGAAATCTTATCTCTCTTTCTCATTTTTTATTATTACTTTCAAATACCTAACTCAGACTCTTTTACTTGCTTTTCTACTTCACTTTTACTAGAAATCTTATCTCTCTTTCTCATTTTCTATTATTACTTTCAAATACCTAACTCAGACTCTTTTACTTGCTTTTCTACTTCACTTTTCTTAGAAATCTTATCTCTCTTTCTCATTTTCTATTATTACTTTCAAATACCTAACTCAGACTCTTTTACTTGCTTTTCTACTTCACTTTTACTAGAAATCTTATCTCTCTTTCTCATTTTCGATTATTACTTTCAATTACCAAACTCAGACTCTTTTACTTTTTTTTCTACTTCACTTTTCTTAGAAATCTTATCTCTCTTTCTCATTTTCGATTATTACTTTCAATTACCAAACTCAGACTCTTTTACTTTTTTTTCTACTTCACTTTTCTTAGAAATCTTATCTCTCTTTCTCATTTTCGATTATCACTTTCAATTACCTAACTCAGACTCTTTTACTTGCTTTTCTACTTCACTTTTCTTAGAAATCTTATCTCTCTTTCTCATTTTCTATTATCACTTTCAATTACCTAACTCAGACTCTTTTACTTGCTTTTCTACTTCACTTTTCTTAGAAATCTTATCTCTCTTTCTCATTTTCGATTATCACTTTCAATTACCTAACTCAGACTCTTTTACTTGCTTTTCTACTTCACTTTTCTTAGAAATCTTATCTCTCTTTCTCATTTTTTATTATTACTTTCAATTACCTAACTCAGACTCTTTTACTTGCTTTTCTACTTCACTTTTCTTAGAAATCTTATCTCTCTTTCTCATTTTCTATTATTACTTTCAATTACCTAACTCAGACTCTTTTACTTACTTTTCTACTTCACCTTTAAAAGAAATCTTATCTCTCTTTCTCATTTTCTATTATCACTTTCAATTACCTAACTCAGACTCTTTTACTTTTTTTTCTACTTCACTTTTCTTAGAAATCTTATCTCTCTTTCTCATTTTCTATTATCACTTTCAATTACCTAACTCAGACTCTTTTACTTGCTTTTCTACTTCACTTTTCTCACAAATCTT